>JARHVA010001494.1:1212500-1237500 GCA_037957365.1 Torreya grandis | reverse complement strand
TGATGAAGTTCACTATATGTTAATGCAAAGCTTCATTCTTTCCCTTTCATGTTTACTTTTTATAATATGGGATGATATTAAGAAATTTATTGCTAAACATGTAAGATCCTTTTCCTTCAAATCAATTTTTAATTTTATTTAATATAAGGTTTCCTCATTTATTTTACATACTCTCTCTCTATCATGTGGAATAATTTTCAAATCTATCTTGCTAAACATGTTAGAAATGTCATGTTACAAGTCAAAGTTTTTTATACATTAGTGCAAAGTTCCATGCTCTCTATCCATTATTTTCTAGCTCTCATGTTTATGTTATTTATAACCATATTTATATATAACTTATAACTCCAATTACATGAATTTCATCCCACATACATGGTTTTTACCTAGATGTATATAACTCTTTGGTTACTTTTGAGTATCTCCCTATGACTACTAGACACAAGAAAACACTAGCGGTTATATCTATTCCTCCTCCCTTCAAACTTGGTTCACTTAGATCTTATCCCTCACCTAATACCATATATATGACTATAGTATATCATGAAGTACATGATATCACCCAAGTTTATGAAGATAGGTAGGTTGATTACACCCATGGATATAGCTTTGTCATGTAGGTTAGCACCCCTTTCGATATAATTTTAGTTCTTGAGCTCCTTCAACAATTAAATGCTTAAAAATATGTGTTGTATGAAACCATTCATAATACTAGAGTTCTTATATTTGTTGAACCAAATGATGTTGCCTCTATCCTCGACATAATACAATAGACTGAAGATTATATTTCCTTTGAGAAAGAGGATTTACCCCTGCACCACATCATTGAACAACATCTACCCCTATATATTAAATTAAGAATTAATGATTTAGGGGTAAAAATATTATTATTTGATAATGGTTTAAGACTCAAGATTTATTTTCTTAAACATCTTAATCTATAACCTATAGATATAGACCATTCCAACATGAACATCAAAGGTTTTGATAACATTCCATAGAAAGTCATGGGTCAAATAACACTTGATCTTACTGTGGGACCTAAGACATTTCCAACTACTTTCCAAGTCATGCCAAATGACCTCAATTATAATTTATTACTTAGTTAGCCTTGATTCAATATATGCATGCAATCCCTTCCACACTCCATGCTTGTCTAAAATTTAGTCACAAAGGCTACATCTACACATGCCCAATGGAAAATGAACCTTTTAAATACTACCATGTTTCCAAATGCCCACAAAATTACATTTTTCACTTTAATCCCCATAATATACTTATATAACCCACTACTCACATTGTACCTTCAAACCATATAACACATTAGAAGCTTCCAAGTTCTGTAATAGTAGTGGTACCAAATCACCAATTTACCTCTCCTTTTTCACTTAAATGTCTTCATAAGATGGGATATCATGTCAAAGGTCTTGGAAAGCATGAAAAGAGAATCATCAATCCTATCAAGGCATCCAAACAACATGGAAAACAAGGATTGGGATATCAGCTTACCCTTCTTCGTGACAAACCTTCTTATGTTACTTCAAAACATATAATGTTTTGTCCACCCATTACACCTATAGATCATATAGTTAATCATGATTTTACATAATAATTGGTCTATCCTAATTTCATTGATGATAGAGTTTCACCAGATATGTTTACATTAGATAAATTCTCTAATGATGAATCCCTCCTATAGTTTCTTAGACCATATGAGGACCTCCCATCTTACTATCATAAAAATATATTTCCTCATCACATAAATGCCCCTGCTTACTTTGGAGACAATTTATATCCTTCCTAGGACATACTAGTTAATTTAGATGATACTATTCCTACAACTCCATACACACTAATGAGTAAATAATAGATTTCAATTTTGGAACCAATCAAGTTTTGTTAGTCATTACCCTATGAAACAAAGAGGATACAAATATTCATCAAACTTTGATAGATTTTCTAAAACTCTGTGCTTGGTATTACTCAGATATGCCAATAATTTGTACATCTATAATGGTCCATTGGATTCCATTATACCTTGATGTTAAATGGGTTAAGCAAAAAAATCACAAAATGCATCCTAAGGGGGCTCTCTTAGTCAAAGATGAGATCCAGTACCTCTTAGATGTTGGATTCATTTGACTAGTAACACACCCTAAATGTATTTATAATATATTTCCCATGGTTAAACCCAATGGATAAATTTGGTATTATTCTAATTCTTGAGATTTAAATAAGGCATGCCCAAAATATGATTTCCCCTTGCCTAATATTAACATGATCGTAGATTCCATAGTCGGGTATGAAATGTTATCATTCATGGATGGCTTTACAGGATACAAAAAAATCAAAATCACTAAAGAAGATCAAGAGAAAACATCTTTTAAAACACCTTAGGGTATATTTTGTTACATTATCATGCCTTTTAGATTAAAAAATGTTAGAGCTATATATCAACATACTATGACACATATCTTTCATGACTTGATTCACCACACTATTGAGGATTATGTCAATGATTTATTGGCTAAATCCAAACAAAAAAAACATCATGCCATTAATTTATAATAGATTTTTCAATGACTTAGGTAATAAAATGTTTGATTAAATCCAAATAAATGTTTGGAGTTACATTAGGCAAACTCTTAGGTTTCATTATTTCTCAGAGGTTGACCCTAAGAAAGTCAAAGCAATTATCAATAGGCCACCTCCCATAAACTTAAAACAACTTTGATCCTTATAAGGAAAGATCCAAACAATCTGATATTTTGTATCTCAATTTTCTGATAAGACTCAGTCATTCTCTTAATTATTAAAGAAAGATACAAAGTTTGTTTGGGACCAAGCCTATCAAGAAAGCTTCGACACAATAAAACAATATATCCTTAATCCACCCATTCTAATACCACCTATACCTAATAGACCTCTCTTACTATATATCTCAATAATAGATCATGAATTAGGATCTCTCTTAGCATAACATGATGATCAACATATCAATCGAGTAGTTTATTACATCAGCCACACATTAGTTGATTATGAAAAAAATTATTCCATAATGGAAAAAATATGTCTAGAATTAGTTTTTACCACCCAAAAACTTTGACATTACATGATCAATAATGAGACTTGGGTTATCACAAAATTAAATCCCTTCAAGTTTCTAATGGAAAAACCACATCTCTTTGGTCACATCATAAAATGAGTCATGTTATTAATAGAATTTGACTTAAAGATAGTTCTATAAAAATCAATAAAGGTCCAAATAATTGTAGATCATTTGGCAACACATCACTCTTGGACACTAATCCTATTAGTGACACATTTAGAGATGATTTTACTACCTATTCTACTCATTCCAACACTTGGACCATGTTCTTTGATGGTTCTCAATGCACATCTTACACAAGGGTAGGCTTTCTCTTTGTCAACCCTTCTGGTCACATAGCTTCTATTACATATAAATTAAGCTTCTCCTACACCAACAACATTTTAGAATACGAGGCACTTATCTTAGGTATCTTTGATGCCCAATCCCTCTAAATTAGATCTATTCAAGTCTTTAGTGGTTCCCAATTTATGGTTAACCAAGTCAATGATGTCTATCAGATAAATGAAGAATATCTTATCCCATACCATAATATGGTACAATATTTATTACCATAGTTTGATTAATTTTCTATAAAAAGTATACCAAAAATAGACAACTAACATGTAAATGCAATGGCAAGTGTTGTATCTATGATTCCTATCAAAATCAATGATGGTCTATTTTAATAATTAAATGATTACAAATGCCATCACTATCTAATAAGGATTTGATTTCCCTTTCTATCTTAGCCACTATGCATAGTTCTGAAACTCCAAAGTGGTTATCTAATATCTATAACTTTCTAAATAAATCTATTACACCAAACACTTTCTCATGAAATGATAATTGAAAGTCACATGAACAAACATTACATTATGTCATAATTAGTGGAGATATTTTTAAGTGATCCTTTTATGGATTATTTCTTTGATGCTTGACTTCAGTAGAAGTCAAAATTTCTCTTACATAGATACATGATAGTGAGTGTGGTGATCACTTCAATGGAAAGGATATGTCACACAAATTTCTTTGATAAGGATACTACTAGCCCACCATGGAAGATGAATGTTCACAATATTCAAAGCTAAGCAATAAATGTCAATGATATAGTAACCTACAAAATGCACCAACATAATAATTATAACCTATTATCTCTCCATGGCCATTTATGTTATGGGGATTTGATCTTATTGGAAAGATTAAGCCTAAGTCCACTGATGGACATAAGTTCATCATCATAGCTATAGAATACTTTACCAAGTGGTTGGAAGCCATTCCACTTCAATCTACCATAGGTGAAGACATTTGTAGTTTCCTCATGACTCATATTATTTCATGCTTTAGCTTACCTGTAGCTATCATTTTTGATAATGGAACATCATTCAATAATAAAATTGTTAAGAAATTTTGCACAAAATATATTATTAAACACATGTTTTTCACTCCACACTACCCATAATGAAAATGTCAAGTAGAGGCTACCAATAAAACCATCAACAACATTTTCAGCAAAATAGTGACCAAATTCAAAGATGATTGGCATAATCAACTAGTTTATACATTATGGGCTTATCGCACAAGTATTCATATGCCCATAAGAGCCACTCATTATTCACTTGTTTATGGCATAGAGGTAGTTTTACCATTATAATTATAAATCCCATCTATGCATGTCTCCCTTAAAGGTGTCCTCATCGATGACAAATATCATGAAAAATGTCTACACCAGCTTGAGTAGTTAGACCATATGCACATTCAAGCAGCTGAACATCTCAAAATCTATCAGTAATGTATACAATGATCCTACAACAAATGATTTCACCTCAAAGAGTTCAAACTTAATGATCTCATTCTCAAATAAAATCTTATCAATGTCAATGCCAAAGAATAAATCAAAGGAAAATTCAAACTAGATTGGCTAGGTTCATACCTCATTATCAAAAATATTAGCCCTAAAGTGTATCATCTAGCCTCACTTGAAGGAAATAAACTCAAAAATCTAATGAATAGTATGCATCTATGTAGATTCTATGTATAGTATTTCATTACACACATTTTATTGTAGATAGTTTCTTTCTACTTACTTATACGTAATTTCTCAGCTTACTTGTGCATAATTTCAAAGCTTACTTGTACATAGTTTCTTTTCACTTTCTTGTACATATTCTCCTTATGATTACCTGTACAATACAATATTTCAAAATACTAAAAATAATACAATATTTGAAAATACCAAAAACAATATAACATGTCAAAATACAAAAACATTCAAATAACTCAAAACACCAAAAACTCTTCAATTATACGCATTATCCATGCTTTACATTTCTACTACCATGTTAGACTTAGATTTTTTTGTTTTATGCTATTATTTTTTGATTTATCTACATTACCATGCTTCACTTGATCTTCTTTGAGTGTGTGCTAATGACACCCAGATACTTGATTGATTCACTCTACCCATTGAGGAGGCATCCTACTTCTACATTCGATACATACATCAACCTATCTATCCATTAGGGGAATCTTATACATGACTAAACCATCCAAGCTATGTCATTATTACACCACACACTCTATTTATGATGTTGATGTACATTACTTACTAGCTTACACATATTATAATATCGGCACTCACTAGTTTATAACACTTGTGTATTTCTTAGAATCTACGTAGTCTTGTACTACATGTTTTGCATACTTTCACTTCTTTCTTTGATTAGTTAGATGTGATGGTATTTATAGTATTTACATGCCTTCATTTCTTTCTTTGATTATCTAGATGTGATTACAATTCTTAGTTCTTATTTTGTTACTTATGTGTGCCTTAAGACATTTACCAATGTCCATTGCTTGTATGTGCTTATGGGCCTCATGTCAATCTTGTTTAAAATTTTATGTGTATGTGGGAATTTGAACATGAATTGTATGTTTACTTTCCTAGTCTAAGTGACATGTGCCTATGTCCCTTATTTTCTTGGCCCCTTGGCCTCTTTTGTGTACTTCTTGATTCTTTCCTTGTGTGTTTGTTTGCTTGTATGCTTCTCAATTATTTGCAATTCCATGATCCACATCATGCATTATCTTACCTTCTTAGATTCCATGATGTAAATAATGCTCCATACCTCCTTGAAAATTAACAATATTTTCAATTTTAGTTTAGTATAATGTACATTCTATTACATTGTTACATCTATCTAGGCCCAACCCTATTGATCTAACAATCTCCAATGCAAACTATGCTATATCTTGAGACATATTCTGGATGATCATTGTTATATCATGTATTTCACAACATAACACACTTTTAGGGCTCTTTCTTTTAAGGTAATTAATTTCAAGGTCTTTATTCCTACCCTCCGAAGAGGGGACAATAAATAGGGGTTTTGTCACAGAGATCAGAGCCCTTTACTAGTAAAAAATTAGTTTTCAGAACACTCAAAATAGGAATCAAAATTCAAAACACATAAAATAGAATGGAAAATAGTGATGAACATAGAATATTCATCAAAAATAGAAAAGAAGAAGAGTGCCCCATTCTAACTATAACAACCTATAGTAAAGTGTCCATTTTTTGGCACTCCTATCTAAATAGCTAAAAACTTAGAATTTTCATAAATAAATAGAAAGGTAAGGTCAATTATAGTTTTTTCATCTACATTTTAGTTCAAATTATCCAGATATAGGGGGAATTATGCATGACATGATGGCTCTCACTTTCAATTCAAACTGGGAAATTGGTACAACTTTTAGATCAAAATCCATGCTGAAAACATCAGTGATTGGGGGCAATGTGCATGGCACATTTAGCTTATTTTATTTCCATCTCATTGTATTACCTAGGTATTCTCAATAGTTACATGCCTTATTTTATATGTCAGTGGTTGGTATCATTTCAGAGTGGCTTTCATATAAGACTAGTTCTTAGTTTTAGATTGGCTTTCATACAAGCCTAATCTCCACCTTTCAGAGTGGCTAAGATTAGCCTAGTTCTTAGTACACATTCAGATATCCATGCCACATTTTTAGATCATAGAGCATTCATGGGTTTCATGAGCCATCTCATATGACACACATTCCTACCAATATCAGTTTATAGTTCACACTTAGTGGGCAACGATGGATTCAAAGGACTAACTAGACTTTGTATTCTTGAGCCACCTACTCAAAGGGATTGGACACATAGTTCAAACATTGATTAATATATGCATGATCACATAAATTCAATACATAGTGGGCAATGATGGAGCCAAAAGTCTAAACTTTGTATTTTTAAGCCATCCTCAGGGAATTGAGCACTCATCTCCATTCATGATATTACTCTTGGTACAACACACCCAACATCACTTTAAATCACAATAGGTTTTATATTAGTTCACGTACCTGGTCAAGTATATTTGTTCCTTTCTCTTCCTCTCTCTTTTACCTAGCCTTTATCAATTATTATTTTAGACATAACATGTCTAGTAAGAACTGATCTACTCCTTATTTTCTCTTGTAGATGTATGTTTCACGTTGTGCTCTCTCTCTGCATACCTAACATCACACATCTTCATGGGCTTCACCCTTATAGGTAAGTTTAGGTATGCTTTCTATTTTTCCTTTATCCTAGTATTTTACTTTGTTGCATCACTATAATAAAGGTGGGGAAATGTAGTCATATAATTGTCTAAATTGGTAGTTTGAGTGTGCCTTGTGACACCCCATCTATAGGTCCTTTTTGCATGTTCTTGTGACCCTTCTAGACACCTTTTTCTCATTTTCAGTCATTCAAAACCTTTTGAATGATCATTCTACCTCATCTAGATAGTATTCCCCATGCCAATCATGTTCCCTTAAGTCCCAAGCCTATAGGATAGGAGTGCCCCATTTGGACTATAGTGCACCATAGAGAAGTGTCCCATTTTCTATGGTCTTATCCATTTGCACTTTGAGCACCAATGGTCATTTTTATCTAGTCCTTATCCTTAATTAGGTTGGTTTAGTGTGAATACATCTGACCCATGACCAATTGTTCCATATAAAAACCCATTCAAATCTCATTTACAAGTGAGGTGACCAAACTTACCAAGGAAGATATAATACAAAAAAATCACTAGTCAAACTTACTTATTATTTATACACAACCACCCAACATAGCTACAAATATACTCAAATTTTCATACCAATCCCTAGCCACTTCAAATATTATCAAATTGGCATTTACATTTGCATCACACTATTACAAAAATCACATTAGGTGGGAGAACTACATATGGCTTGATCCCTCTTCAAAGTATTGGTATGTAAGTAACATGACCACACAAAGGGTGTGGAATGCACATTCATTACATCTTACACACTAATCCCCCCTCTTTCTCAAGTGACTTAAATATCATTTTATCAAGCATGATGGAGGGTTAGGGTTTGAAGACAAAATTAGCTCTATAGTGAGTTTTATTGATAATCAGTGCTCGATTTTTCATAAGCATGCTCACACAAGCACAACACAACTACCCAAAAAATTTCAAGCCTCTATGATTAGTTCAGAAAAGAGCATTAGGAATGGATAACAATGTTGAACACCAAATCATCCACTTTTTAGTGCTCCTATCCTTTTCTTAAATGAAAGCCAGATTCAGTTTTAATACACCTTCCCAGTCTTTCAAACACATTTTCAACATTTCTATCAACTGTTTCAGTCTATTTTTCTAGCTAAGTTATATTTATTCCTATTTATTATTATTTTAAAAAGGTGAAAAAGATTAAAAAAAATTCAAAAATCAAGACTTTATTTATTGCTATATTATGTGCTAATTTATTAATATAGACTCTTAACTAAAATAGGAATAAAACTACATTATTCCCAAATAAGTTAAATCATAGTATTAGGGTTTAATTTTGAATTTTAATCTATGATTCCCATTTGATAGGTGTCTATTTATTTTAGTGTTTCAAATTTATTATATGCAATCATTTGAACCCTATACTTTTATATTTTCTCTCATCTTAGAATCAGATCTTGTGATTGTTCTCCTTATCATATTATGGTGCAGACATTTTTCCATGTGTGTGAATCCTTTAAACCCTACTATGACTCATACTATGTATTCCTTATATTCTACCCATGCTATGCCTTATGATTATATGAATGAGTAGATAGGTGTGGATATACATAATCATGATTGTATATTTAATGATAGTGTTTATGTGAATGATGATCAATATTATGTGAATGAAGTTAATAACTATGTTTATTAGGATTATATGCATGATCATTTTGAGGAATTATTCAGTACTGATATATATTTTTACAATGGTAGAGAAGGATAAGTACATCAAATTAATTTTGTAATTTAAGATATTAGTTCTCCTTCTTTTTCTTTAGACTTTTCCACTAGTCATGAGGTAGAACAAGATTAAAGTAAAAAATCAATTAAATAACATAATTATTTATACTACTAAGATTCCAATTAATTAAGAGGATATGATAAAAAATTGGATAGATTATATACATGTTCCATCTCAAGATGATATACTTTTAAAGGATGTTTATAAATGAAATTATTCTTCTCGTGATATGAAATGTGATGATAATTATATTGCCTTGTAATCTAACAATATTTATTAATAAAATGATTCTCCTATTAATAATAAATGTGATGTTAATCCTTTTTATGACATGAAATATGATACTAATCATTATATTTATATGAAATATGATTTTGATCCTTTTATTGATAAGGAATTTCATAATTTTTTAATGTAATGCAATGATAGTAATTTTTGTGGTGAATATTTTATACCAATGTCTAGGCTACATAGTGAGATGACACCTATGAATGAAAATTTGAAAATATTAACCATGCTTTTTATCCATATAGTGTCCATGATGTATGTAATATGTGAGATTAAAAATATATTTTCTACTTTATTTTTAAATTCTAGGTCATGTAATGTTAATTTTGATGATAATGTCATACTAGGGTGGCTTCTAATGTGAGAAATATTTAATCATCCTTATCTTGAAGGATTTATTATGACTATATTTTTATTATTTGACAAACATGGAGATCCTCATGCCCAAATTTAAAAATTTGTGTATTATTTTGGAGAATATACATGTGATGGGAGAGTATTATTAAAATCATTTAATCTAAGTCTAAAAGGTAAAATTATAGATTGTTTATACAATATACATAGTGGATCTATAGTTTTCTTTTTGAAATTAGAAGAGAATTTATTATCTCATTTTAATAAGATTATATGTCCTATATTAACATTGGAACACCTCAAAATCTTTAAATAATGTCATGATGAACCTTTAAACTATTAAACTTTAATGTTCAAAAATACATTGCATTGTTTAATTTATCAATCTGCTAATTTGGAAAATCAATTCAACTTTAGTATAGATTTCTTATCTTCACATAGGGAAAGAGCATATTATAATCCTTATACTTATTTAGAGTGATAAATATATTATTTTCATGTTTATGAGTATGATTTAGTATGTTTACACACTTCTAATTATGATTATAATATTTCTCAAAAGTTGGCAACATCAAACCTCCAAATTGAATCTCCACTAAATAAGGAATCTAAAAAAAGATGATTAAAAATAGGAATCACATGAGTCCTACTCCTTCAATTATGCATCAACCCAATTTATTCCATAGTATCAAGCATAAATAAAGTCTTATTTTACAAACACTTTTTGATAATAAGTTAATAACATTTCATTATAATTAACATCACCCTGCACATAATTTAAAATGAGTGGGGGCAAGATGATTTTGTAACTATCATCATATCAGTGGAATAGAGATAAAAATTATTATGAATTAATAATTAAAGATAAAAAACTTGTGGATAAGGGTTTTATTGCATTTTAAAAATTTAATAGCACTCCCACAAGGATGGATTCTCTATTTTCTTTTAGTTCACAATCTATGAAGGCTAATTTATCCCATGAAGTTCATAAAAAGCAACCAATGGTTGTTCGAGCTCTAATAGAAGGTGAACTTAGAAAAATATCTTCTTCTAATTTATGATATATAAAGGTTGATGTATCCCAAGACATTAATAAAAATGAATCAATGGTTATTATGGATCTTATATAATGTGAACATATGAAAGTAATTATCATTGAGGATAGGTATAATCCAATGCAAAAAAAATTGCTTTCATTAAGTAAATATGATATGATGAAAGTTACAGCATAGGAGAACCTATGAGTAATCAATAACACACATTATCATAAAAATTTATTTGATGCCTAAGGTAGTGGAGATGTTATTTTTATTGAAGCATATTATTCTAAACTTCAATGCAATTCTTATAAAATCATGGGTAATGTAAATGAAAGACTTAATTAATAATATTAATATGACTATTTCATTATATTTCCATGGTGTTTTCCTTATATATCAAAGAGATATAAATTTTTAAAATAAAACTCTTCTTAAAATTATAGTAGCCTCTTAAATCACACAAGGCTAAATTTTTTAAATCAAGGGATTGAGAAAGTAACACTTACTCCTAATCCACATAAAGAACAAGAAAATAAATAATCTCTAATTATTAACATTAACCAAGTATCACTATGTGAATTATATAAATAAATATTAACACAAGTATTTAAATCAAATGAAATCATTCCTTATATATTGAAATCAAATTCACATTCACAATATTCACTTATTCATGATTTAAATTAATATAAAACTATATATGATGATGAATTATTATACATGTATGCTTGGTTAGGTGATTCCATATCAGTTGATTTTTATGACTATGATGAGATCATTAGTTAATTCCACTTGAGACATATGTTGTGCTCCAATTATATATCATTCATACTCACATCTATCCATAATATTATGTCAATATCAAAATTATAGATAATAATAAAACATATTAAACAATGAAAACACATAATACATAATCACATCCATGACATAGATATATATATAATGCATAAACAAATCTCATGTATCAAAATATAATATATCAAATACATATGTATCACTCAATGATGGGAAAATGTTGACTCTTTCCCTCTAAATCACTATCATTATCTCAATTCCTAAGTCTAGGGGATATCAAAGAGGAAGGATCACTACCATATTGATGATATCATGATCAAGAGATACTATGTCTATCATGATCTTTGGATATAAACATTTTAGCATATAAACCAGAAATATCTTCTACTACTTTAGTGTGCTCACCTTGGAGATACACGTAGTCATAAAATATGGTTTGGCCTATGTTTATGATAGAAGCTAGTGGAGGCATCTAATGACTAGCTAACTAGATTCTCATGTAACCTCTATCCTCATATCATCATGATCACTATAAATATAAATATAGGTAAATTAGGTATCTTACATAAGATCAAGAAGAGGTGTATTTATGTTTTTAGTGTCATAAACCATCTCTAGTAACCCACCTCATACTACATCATCAGGAACTTTTAGAGTAATTATTAGAATATATGACTAAATAATCATGGTTCAATACTCATCTCTTTAATGACACAACATTTTTAAAACATTATAAAATTTCAATAAAAAATGGTAATATTATTAAACATTCCACTTTAATATATGTACATATGTCAAACAGTTACATGGGCGTCAATATATCTATCCTCTTATCTCTCCTCTTATTATATACCCATGTTAATTTTAGGTTGTGTATTAGGACCCACATTAGTTGGCTCTTCAACCATAATAAATAATACAACACACCATGAATAATCCCACCATAAATAGGTGTAGTTTATCATACAACCTACATCATCACCATCTACAATGATAGTTGGGGGGATCTACCTCCCATATGAGTATAATAACTAACTCTAGAATAGTAAGCCAACCTCATTCCCATTGGAGATGACTCAATTTTTATATATGATTCCATGTCATAGGTTCTTATGGAATCCATTTTATGATCATGGAGTACCTAGTCATGTGATCATACCAAAATAAGTTGTATATCCCAAGAAATATATCATGAAACTAGTATCCAACCCTGATCTACCATAATTGAATGACATCTCTATCAATCTAGTGAATCCTTGATAGAGAATCCTTATGATATAATCTAAATTCAAACATTCTAATAAAACCTAATATTCCATAGTATTATGTCTAAAAACATGTGGGCTACCAAGCCATCTCTTTGCATACATATATAGGCATGCCCACTCTATCAATGGTTGACCTAATGGATAGACCACATATATGTGCTCATAAGACCAAATATTTAATGATATGTCTAAACTAATCCAACCAATATAATCATCTTATGTAAACCAATATAAACCTCTATATAAGTGAGCCACTATAGTCCAACCCTAGGAGTGCATACTTATATGGGTTTTAATATCCTAAATAATAACATGTAGTGATATGATTTAGCAAATCCACATCTACCCATAAAAATTAATGAAGTAAGTAAAACATAATTTTTTTTAACTTGTGGAACATTAGAGAGAATGATGGTAGAATCATTAGAAGCATATTGTATGCACCCCCCTCCCCCCGTAATCTCACCTAGTCATAAATATGTGCACTTACCCTTTATATTTTAGACCCTTTATAACCTATAATAATGCACACATACCCACAACTATAAGCCATAATATGTGTCATAGATTATCTAGTGTAAGTGTCATATCCCTAGTGGGTATCCAAAAGGTACATGTATATGCATTCCACCTCTAAACCAATGTAGTCATTAGATGTGTATCATAGGGCATCATCATTATCCTACCAATACAATCAAGCACCATACTTTTAATCCAGTGTTGTTGAAGATCATTGAGTGAAATACCAACATAGTATCCATATTATTCCCATGACAACACCTATACATGCATATATCCCCCTATAAACACATCATAAACAAAAAAATCAAGATTAGATTTATCATTATAAGTAGTAAAAAAATATTTGAAAATGTAGAATCCACCTCTTAACCACCCTAAAAAAATAAAACCTCTTAATTACAACTTAGTTAAGACACATAATTAACATTTAAGCTAAAACATTGCACTTGTGATCACTCTTTTGATACACTTAGCTCATGACATGTAGAAGAATCACTCTTTTAATTGATTAATGACCCTAAAATGAACTTATCTATTATGTTATCAACCTCATCCATAATTTAATATATGATATACCCATAACACCATTACCCCATTGGAAAACAACACCCCACTGGATAGGAGTGCCCCACTTTGATGTTTGAATCCCCTCTTTTATCTTCCTACCAAATAATGGCTAATTTAAAAAATTCAAAGTTATGAAAAGGTCATGTTATGTCCCTAATAAGCCAAAATAAAAGGAATTTTGAATATACCACTATATAAACACATTCTAAACCATTTTTCACATAAGAGGCTACCACACTAAAAATTAGTAGAATTCTAATTTCACACAGATAAAAATCCCTATTTCTCCTAACTCTAATTACATACAACCCCAATAGCCTAGAGCTAAATTTTGAATACATATCCAAGGTCAAAATTCATGGTTAAGGAACTTGATCTCACCAATATTGTGCTAGATTATATAACATTACACTAGTTATTCACACACCAACATAACATGGGAGAATTAAATGAATTTTGATCCATATTTGGAGTATTGGTATGTTGGTAACACTTAGCACATGAGGTGTTGAAGTCTTGCCCAACTTTAACCATTGACCCCTTTTTCTTCCATTGATTGAATTTTTATTCAAATTTCAAGAATCTATGGTTTTTAAGGAAAAATAGGCATACAATGGACTCTTTAGTTGATCATAAACTCCCACATGGGACATAAAACATACAAATGAAAGAGAACATAACCTATAAATCCTATATATTTATTGTATTTTGGACAAGCCAAACCTCACAAAGAATATGATCACTCTAATCTATTGTTTAGCATAAGTATCCATAATCTAATGATATATCCAATTTCATATCATGCTTCATACTTAAAAACCTACTTAACCTACCAATTTTAACTTCTAATTCATCCCACAACATTATTTTCTAAATAAACTATAATTTCATATTACACTTTACTTTTTTATTAAGTTTCCCTATTTAGTAAGTTTTAGATAAATGAATGGTTTATATTTATAGTATTGTTATTTCTAATTTTTCATAGTGGTTTGTCACTTAGGGTAATCTACATATTGCTAGTTTTTTCCAAATTTGATAGAATATATCGATGAGTTGATTTATAGTATGAATGTTACCAAACCCTAACCATGGATGTTTTTAGGGTTTGTATAAATATTTTTTCATATTTATATTTTTTGTTTTAGTAATTTTAGATTTTTTAAATTTTATAATATTCCATAATTTCTATTTTTCTTGCATAAAAGTTAAGAAAATATTTTTTTCCTACTTTAGTCATAGTTCACAACAAATTATTCTCAAGTTGAATATTTTTTATATTTAGTTAATAAATCCTTAATGGAAGAAAAAGGAAATAGTTTTTATGACATAAATAAGGTAAAGTTACAAGGGTTTCTCTCAAATAATAAGGATATGCAAGATGATTTTATCAAAATTATTAGAGGGGGACTTAATAAATCATCTAGCAGACAATCATTTGATACATATAACCATGCCACCCCATTGGATAATAACTCTTTTACCACCATTCACAATGGGGGAAACTCAATAGCTTCAAAAAATTACATTACAAACCTTACTCCATCATTGGTAATGTTGCCTCTAGTTAGTACACATTCCTCTTCTCCCAATGTACAATCACTTATGCAAGACATTCAATCTCCACCAACTAAGGTGTTACATTTGGAGCAAGGTGATTCAAAACCTAATAAGGTAATAGATTCTCATTTTTTATTACACACTACATTGGCACAATATATAATAGTATATTCTCCTACGTACAAATTTTTTTGCACCCAAACCTACATTATATGATGGAAAGTGTGACCCTAAGCAACATCTCAAATTATTTCATGCAACATGTTTGAAATATGTGACCAATGATATACTATTGACTAAGTTATTCCCATGAAGTATCAAGGACTATGAATTACAATTATTTTATTATTTACCACACTAATCAATACATGTATTCAATATATTGACTGATATATTTCTACCATAATTTCTTATAAATATGAATGAGATAAGGTTTCATATGTTTAGATTGCTCAACTCAAACAAAAATCTAATAATCCTATCACAGAATATGTTAAGCTTAAGGTATAAGAGTGTGTTGTCCAAAATAACCAATCTTATGGTAACCAGAGAGTTATAATATATCTTAAATAAAGTTTTATCCCATCCTTATATGAATCCATTATGTTCAATATGTTTATCTCATTCACAAATTTGTGACACATAGTAAAGGAAATAGAATTTAAGTTATTTGTAATGAATAAGCTTAAGTATATATCTAATTCAGTTTAAAATATAAGGAGTTCAATCAAGCCACCATATAAGGTGGGGCCAACTTATAATAAGAATGATCAAAAGGCAATAGTATATGTAGTTTCAGAGCTTCCTCCACATATTGTCTTATAACATCCTCCAAAGATATAGTTTACTAATCTACCAAAAGCTCCATATAAGGTCCTAGAAATTATACTGGAATGAATGTCATATTTTTCCCTCCTAAAATAGAGGTTACTTTGAGTCAGCCTCTTCCAAAAAAATTGACCAAAATGTTTTTTGTGATTATAATATGAAAATAGGCCATACTAATAAAATATGTATTGGTTTGGGATAGAAGATTCAGGATTTGATGGATGAAAAAAGTACTGATGTTAGCATACCAATAGAAATTAAAAAGGCACAACCAAGTGAAATTAAGGTATTGAAATATTTAGTGATCTTCTTCTTAAGCATACAACTAATGATATAGTAGATACATTAGACATGTATTATGCATATAATTCACACCCTCCACCAGCTTCTTACCATTTTCATGTAGAGGAATAACATCCTTTGAATGGTATCATATATGCCTATCATACCTTAGTGTCATCTAGGCCACACATCACCTTTGTGGAGAATGAAATAGTATATGATGACTCAAATTCACATTATCTTTTTTTTGAGCTCACATTAATCACCAACATATTTAGAATGCCATGGTTGATAATGGTTCAAGTGTGAATATGTGTATAAACACACTTCTTTGTCATCTTAGATACACAAATCAAGATTTAATTCCCACCACTATATTAATTATTTAATTTAATGGTATGGAGCTCCATTGGTGAGACTACATTAGCATTAAGGTTGGTCTCACACATGTGGCCACCAGATTCATAGTAGTACCCAATGCAAAGGTCTTTGATATATTACTGAGATGCCCTTTGATTTAACAGATTTATGTAGTTCTTTCTATATTTCATAAATGCTTAAAGTATATATATGATAAAGATGTCATTAAAGTTTTAGGTGTTCCTTATGAGTAACCTTTATCACTAACAAATTTGGTTACTACACAATAACTTTCAGTTGAGCTACCTAAAAAAGTGTAACCTACTCAGATATTTCCACATCAAATATCTACCCTTACACTGAGGCCTATCCTTGAGAGGCCTCTTTAGGGGTTTTTTTTTATATGTTCTTAATATCCTCTCTCTATTTATACATGTCCTAGATTGATATTCTAGATCACTAAAGGTACCTCACATAGGACACCAACACATGATTCACATACTATAAGATGGATTCCAAAAATCCCTACAGTTCATTATGATCCCCCATGGAGACAATATGATAAAAATTAATAGTATGATAGTGAAATTTATAGTACAATGGGTATTTCATATTTAGATTCTCCATTGATATCAGTTTAATAACCATAACATAACCCTTTCCATTTATGAAAGCTTATTATTCCTCTTTTTGAAATTGGCCTATTGATTATGAGTCCCTTATAGGACTCATCAATTATTATTTCTCTTTCACTTTGTACATATCATTTACATATATGTGAAAAAATTAAAAAGATAGTAAAATATTCCATAAAGCACCAAAATCAAGACCTATGCATGATTATATATAATTTATCATACATCACTTCATTTTTGCATAGTTATTTAGTACTTTTTTAAACCAATTTTATATCATATAAGCATCACCAGTGTATATGAGTGACTATAGATTATAGATATTACGATTTCTAGACCTAGTAGTAGGTGATATGACAATTAGACATTAACAAACTACAATCAAAACATAGTACCCTATTAGATAGGAGTGGCATGCTCTAGTGTCCTTCATCCTATTGTTGTCCTAGTGAGCTCAGACTATCACTACTTAGTTCTAGACCACACACAAGCTTTATACTACATGTATAATCATTAGCTAGCTCACTAAGGGAATACTATACATAGAATTTATCCTTATTTATCTACCTTATCTTACTCATAGATCAACTATTTGAATAGCATTACATATTTTGACATTGCTCAATTGCTAAAATTTCATATACTACTAGCTATCTCAACTATAGAATATACTCATGTTACAACTTAGATCTTGTTGATAAATAACATATTTTCATTCATGTTTCTTGTTGATTTCCTAGCTTTGTTTCTTGTATGCACTCTCTATTTATATTGAGGACATTTAAATGTGTATTTTGTGTGTGGATATAAGCCTTCATTATCTATTTCTATATGTGTGAGGACATTTAAATATGTCTTTATGTGTGTATTCTATGTGTATATATACATTTTAACATGTACTTATATATGAATCTAAGAATTCACTATTTTTTATTTATGTGCAAGTAAATTTGAACATGTTCTTGTGTGTGATTTTATTCGAATGACATTTGAGCATGTCCTTTGTATGCGGCCCCTTGGCCTTATTTTGTGTGTTTTGTGTGATTTTCATGTACTCTTTTATTGTGTGTGTCATGGCCATGACACCTTTATTTATTATATGCTCATATTTTGATGCCATGATGGACATCATGTATCCACCTAGACCTTCCAATACCATGATGGATATCATGTATTCCTCCCTAAGAAGTTCTATTCAATGTGACATACTCAGTTTTATCACTTATCTACATGCCTAAATGTTAACATATATATAGACACTCTTGCTATGAATTCTTATTCCTATATGCATCTCACACTAATACTATGGTCAATTTTTATATATGATGATGTCATGTTTCACCATGTTATCACTATTATCAGATTTACATATTTATGTCATAATAATATGTCCCATAACTTCTTATTTCTAGTTAATTTATTGTGTATGCTCAAAACTTCACCTCAAAAGAGGGGGAATTCATAGAGGTTTATCTTAGATATTATACCTCCTAGATCATCACATAGATTTAATTTGATAGTTATTATATAGTTAACATAGTTTTAGTCTCACAAAATGCATAAAAAGTGATTTTAGACATAAGCACCCTATTGGACAAGAGAATACTGCTCTCATGTCCTTCCCATTGATATTGTCCAAATGCCTAAAAAATAAGCATTTCTAGAATTTCTTAGAATCTCAATTTTTCCAAAGTAATATGTAACAATTTTATAGTCTTAGTTTCTATAATTATTTAATTTTAACTTGGATTTACTCAGTTTGGGGGCATCATGTGTGACATGTTGTTCTAGGTTAACACATAGGTTTTCTTATAATCACATTTGTTATTATTCAATATCTAAATCTATATACACCAAATATCAGTTTGAGGGCATGCGTGTTGTCAGGGAATCCAAGAACAAACACACCTTGTTCTAATCCCACTTGTTAGGATCTTACTCCTCAGAAAGAGCACAATATGATTACCAAATACAAGCAATTAAACATGCAGAAATATCTAGAAGCAACAAGTAACTAGAATTCACAAATAGCACAGAATATGAGAGACAATATACAATCTTGTATTAACACTCATACAAAAAAGAGTACAATAAAGAGACGCCACACTCTTCCACCTTACAGAGGCTTGCCACACCTCAAGTGTACAATAATTCTTCTTCAAAACACTCTCCTACCAAAAATGGTCCCAACACACAACTCACACACAAAATTGGTGTTCACCTCTCCAACCAGTCAGTAATAACCCTGCCAGTACACCAAGCACTCTAAATTACTTCAAGTAGATCTCCCATGAACCTGTAACCTACAATTCAACAGACCATACTTACACATGTAGATCTCCTATGAGCTTGCAACAACCTGCAACTCAATGATCTTACAATGGAAGGATCTTCATTGCCTTCCGTTTTAGCTCATAATTACAATACATGCCAATGGGTCTATAAATAGATCCCAGACATAAACAATAACTTAGACTCTTAGTTTACTAATAATAGACACGCAACTCAAGACTCAAAATAACCTTTACATGTAAACACTTTGTTTAACTAACTAACTGTTCATGCAACAAATAGTTCTGGAACACACAGGCGATCGACGTCGATCCCTGTCTAACTAGTGTTGACTGACATTGGCTGACTCCTGCCGATGTTGGTTTCCTTCTACATACATCATGACCGACATCGGTCATACTGCCGATGCTGGTACTTCTGGAACTTCAGCAACCTTCTTTTCATCTGCATAGTTGAAGCTTTTAGCTCCACAACCTAACAATCTCCCACTTGGAGATAAATAGCTGCAACTGTACCTATACCTATACTCCATCTAGTTTGTTCCCTTGGCTTTGTATCCCTCTTCAAGATCACTCTTGAAGACCAACCACCACAAGTCCTGTGGTACACTACCTGTCATCCAAATCACCTGCCACATCCACATCTACAAACCATGTAGAAAACAACTTAACCCTGCATAGCATGTGCACCTACTGCTGGTCCCTCTAAGAATCCACTAAACTGCCCTCCAATGCTTCTTTCCCAGATTGGCTCCAAACTTGTGACAACTCCCATTTCTTGGGAAAACTTAAGTCTAGTAGATACCATGCACTTAACCTCATTATGTGAATCAAGACACTATTCTATGAACTATCCAACCATCGACGTGCTAATCGGTCTCACACAATCATCCTTAAACAAAGTCAACTTGTGACCTTCCATGTCCCTAAAACACACTCATACCAAAAAATCTTGCTACTCCCAGATTCCTCATGACACACCTCTGAACTAGCTTTACCTTTAGTTTAACAACTCCCTATATATGCAACCCTACAATAAGCACATCATACAGTAATAGGATAATGTAGCTAATATTATCCAACCTGGTAAAGAGAAACACAATGATCAAACCTCCATTGCCTGCAGCGTATTCAAGACCATATACCTTGGCCTTCTATCTCATGTGTCCATTTCTGCTCTTCTTCATCCTAAACATCCATTCATCTCTCAGTGCTTTCTTCCAGCTGGCAACTCCACCAAAAATCTCCTGTTTGGTTCTCTTCCAAGGAATCACATCCTTCATCCATGCCAAGCTCCCACTATTTCCTAGATCTACCTGCTCTGCTTCTTCAATAACTTCTTGGTTCTTTACCATAAGTGAGCAACAAGTAGTGTAAAGAAGGCAAATGATGAATTTGAGGCTTACATACCCTTTAAGTCCTCCATATGGGCACTTGAGACTCCCTGACAGCTTGCTGTCCACCCAAAATTTGTCTCAGTGACCGATGCCGATCACATCTTAGTCTGCACCTGATCGATGTCAGTTCCCTATGACTACCTGATCACTGACGTTGGTTCCCCCTAGCCGATGCTAGTGTTTATCTATCCCTGAGTCACCGATGTCAATCTGCACATAGCCGACATCGGTCCCTGTCTGGACGTCGATGCCGATTTTCTAGCCGATGTCGGTCTCTGTGTTTTGCTTGTGAGAACTGACTTCTACTCATGAACTCCTTTTGGATCAAACCCTTGTCCAAATCAACCTTACTCTGCTTAGAATTCTTATACCCCTTATGTTGAACTCTATCCATCACCTTCTCCTTGAAAACCAAGGCTTTCCTATTCTTGTCACTAACATCGGATTCCTCAAGAAATGTCACCTTCTTCTTTTGCATATAGAAATCTCAATCTATGTTCTTCAAATTTGAAAGCATACCCTTTGACTCAAGAACATGCATCTCCTTCTTATTCATGTGACCAAGCCTATTAAGCCACATCTTCAAATCTACAGCTAAAGTAGATAACCCAAAAAGAGAATCAGTAATACAAGTAGATAGATAAATCATACCTACTTTCTTACCTCTTGCTACAACAAGTGCACCCTTGGTAACCTTCCAAGAGTCCACTGTGAGAGTTACTGTGCAACCCTCATCACCCAAACTTCTTATAAAAATCAAATTCCACTCCAGAACTGGGACATGCATGACCTCCTTCAACACCCATGTGTTACCTGTCTACAATTTCAGCTTCACTTTCCCTTTGCCAACCGTCTGACAAGGCTTACCATCCCCTACACAAATTTCTCCAAAGTCTCCCTGGACATACTCATGAAAAAATTCCCTATTTGGGGATGCATGAAAAGAGGCACCAGAATCTAAAACCCAAGATTCTACTTTATCCAAAGAACATACCAGAGCATCCTGTGCAACATAATTCGTAACATCTGCTTCTTCTTCATGTCCTTCATGCCGATCTTCACCTAACCTACAATCTCTCTTTAAGTGCCCTTGCTTTCCACATTTCTAGCAGGTTATTCTACCATACCTAGACTTAGATCTCCTGCCATTAAACTTATCCATTCGTAGCTTACTGTCTTCTTCCATTGCTCTACTCCCACTCAAACAAAAACCCCTGTGAGTAACCTATAATCAACACACACTAACTAGATCTAGTCCAATCTATTAGTATCCCAACCAAAAACTCTGATACCAGTTGTTGGGGAATCCAAGAACAAACACACCTTGTTTTGATCCCACTTGTTAGGATCTTGCTCCTCAGAAAGAGCACAATATGATTACCAAATACAAGTAATTAAACATGCAAAAATATCCAAAAGCAACAAGTAACTAGAATTCACAAATAGCATAGAATATGAGAGACAATATACAATCTTGTATTAACACTCATACAGAAAAGAATACAATAAAGAGACGCCACACTCTTCCACCTTACAAAGGCTTGCCACACCTCAAGTGTACATTAATTCTTCTTCAAAACACTCTCCTACCAAAAATGGTCCCAACACACAACTCACAAATAGAATTGGTGTTCACCTCTCCAACTAGTCAGTAATAACCCTGCCAGTACACCAAACACTCTAAAGTACTTCAAGTAGATCTCCCATGAACCTGCAACCTGCAATTCAATAGACCATACTTACACATGTAGATCTCCTATGAACTTGCAACAACCTGCAACTCAATGATCTTACAATGGAAGGATCTTCCTTGCCTTCCTTTTTAGCTCATAATTACAATACATGCCAATGGGTCTATAAATAGATCCCAGATTTAAACAATAACTTAGACTCTTAGTTTACTAATAATAGACACATAGCTCAAGACTCAAAATAGCCTTTACATGTAAACACTCCATTCAACTAACTAACTGTTCGTGCAATGAACAGTTCTGGAACACACAGGTGACCGACATCAGTCCCTGTCTAACTAGTGTTGATCGACGTTGGCTGACTTCTGCCAACGCCGGTTGCCTTTTGCATACATCATGACCGACGTCGGTCATACTACCGATGCCAGTACTTCTAGAACTTCAACAACCTTCTTTTCATCTGCATAGTTGAAGCTTTTAGCTCCACAACCTAACACGTGTGGAACATGGCTTCCTCATTGCTTAGTTTTTTCACCATTTTTGTGCTAGTTTTTCACCAAAATTGAATCTTATTCCATATACATAGGTTGGTTCACTATTTTCACCAATATTTATATCAATATTTGCACTAAGTTTTACACCAAATAATCTATTGGGATTCATTCGAGAATTCTAAATTACTTCACTAATTTGGGTATGCAATGATGGAGTTAAGCACACCTTGAGTTCTTAATCATAGTTTCTTATTAATGATGATTGTGTCATGCACAATCCAATCCAAGATATTCAATGTAAATGAAATCTATAAAGGTCCTAGCCTCTATAGTCACCAATTTTACACTAGTTTTTGTACTATGAAAACATAATGGTTTTCATACCAAGTCAAGTGTATTCATTCCTTATTATTCACTAGTTTATTGTAATTTTATTTTTGATATTCATTTTAGTTAAAGATTGATATTATTTATGTTTCATTTTAGGTTTGTGTGGATCATAGTTTAGTGTTGAAGCCTACATTCAATACTACACTTCACAAGTAAGTTTAGGTACACACTTTTATGTTTTATCTATTACTTTCACTTTTTTTCATTACTATACTAAAATAGGGGAAAATATTGACACATAAATTAACATTTAAGCTAAAATATTTCAATTATAACCACTCTTTTGACACACTTAGATCATTACCTATCCTAGGGCCTTTTAACTACTTTTATCCACCTTGTGTGTGGAATAATCATTCTTTTAAGCTAATTTATGACCCCAAAATGCACTTATATATTATGTTATCAGCCTCAACCATCATTTAGGCCATGTCAAATCATCTAGGAGTATCTCCACTAGTGACCAAATTATATGGTCTCAAATCTTCCCAAAATTATATACACATTGAAGATCTCATCAAGAGCTTTCCAATGTAATTCAAATAGGGTCAAATAGATAGTGTATGTGAAAGTTATGGCTTATTGAAGGTGTCAACAAATAGGGGAAAAAATAACACAGTGTTGACATCATTAGCTAATTGGACTTGTATGACCTAACACATGGACCAATAATAACCTTCAACCTAGAATTCACAAAGATCCACCAAGTTATATGAGTTTCAAGGCAAGTTCCATGTAATACATGGTCTCATAGCCAAGTTACGGTGGATGAAATTTATCTCTTAAACAACTTTTGATTATTATCCCCACCAAA
>JARHVA010001494.1:1137500-1207500 GCA_037957365.1 Torreya grandis | reverse complement strand
AAAGGTTTCCTTAGAGATGACCTACCTATTAAGTGCCCCAAGTTTTGTCTTTAGATAATGAAGTACATTACCCTTGAAGATAAACACACCATTATATTTTCTCACCAATTCCTTTTGATGAATCACTTTTAAGGTCCATAGGATTAGCCTTCCTTTATTTTTTCTTAAGTCCTTGGAAGCTTCTATGACATCTTATAAATCTAATCCTTCTTTTGATCCCATTTACTAGGGGCTCATCCTACTCATTATATGAAAAAGGGAACCAATGCAGGGGAAAATGTTATTAAATCCATAGATGTCCATAGTGGGGGGAATGATTATGAATAATAAAATTAAGAGAGTATAGATGATTTTAAAGGGAAGGATTATTAAAATCTAAGGGGAGAGGGAAATATGTGTAATATGCCCTAGGATATTAGCTTGGTGGTAACATTCAAGTGATCAAGCTAATTGTAAGTGTTTATCCCCAAACCCCAATGAGCATCAAGTTTGATGATATGGAATAAATCTTGGAGAAGAATCAGACCAAAGTTCCCATGTAATATTTAATATGTTAAAAGTTGGTGGAATAAATAAATAATCTAAAAATGATGATTTCTCTAGAGGAGGCTGGAACAAGTATTGGTGGAGGGAAGGTAGTCGTAACCGAAGAATTAAGGGAGATTGGCATGACTCCCTCTACCAAAAATTAGCATCAATAACATATAAAGGAGATGAAAAAGGGGTAGGTGAAGAGATTGTAAAACAAATAGGAGGAGAGGACCTTGGTTTACAAAAGGAAAAGTGTGGCTAAAGAAACTTATCATGGTCCAAGCAAAAGAACAAGAGGAAAGGATAAAGAGAAAATAAAGACTGGGAGTAGCAAGATGGCCATTTACACTGACTCTAAGGAGTATAACTATTAGCTTTTGTGTTTTCCTCTTGTATGTCTTTTTGGTGTCTTTTTATCAAGTTTTAAACTATCTTTTGGCTAATAATATCTAGTTGTTTATGGCTTGTGTAGCCACTTCTATATGTCTATTCCTTTTGTTTTTATATGCCTATATTTTGTGGTATTTTTTAAGGGTATAGGACACTATTCTTATTTTATTAACATTATCTATTAAAAATGATACACATAATATTAGACCTATATGTGAAGAAACCTTAAATTGTCTAAATTACATCTAATCACAAGGCCTATATCATTCCTTTAATTTAAGAAAGGTTGAGTATGGAAAGAAGCTAATTATCATTATACAATTTATTATGTGACATAAAATATATAGATCAAGGTACCTCATACTTATTTAAAACTAAACTATGGTTTTACAAAAGATTATCAAGATTGACATTATAGCAAAAGATCATATAATATAAATGAGTAACAATAATTATTCAAATGACTTTATTATATCATTCATTCAAAGTACAACCAATAATGGAATCAACCATTTACATTTAGAACCATAACTTATAACTTTGAAGTTCTATAACAATAAATTCCATATTCAACCAATAATCATGCATAACTTGTAAGACCAACTTCATTTACTTCCTTAACCTGTATTTTAAGATGATATCATATTTTTCAACAAGAGACTATCATATCAACTTTTCTTAAAGTTAAAACATTTAAAATAAATAGTTATACATGCAAATCCCTCATATAAACATCAGAGAAAGGGTTATAAATCCATAAAATATATAACATTACTTCCAATGTCATTGTAATAATTTTTCCAATAACTAAATAAGAGTAAGAATCATACTACAACAAAGAAACAACCAACCTTTATTTCTTGCATCCATAGCAGAACTATTTAAAGTCCAACAAGCCATTCATAAAACCACATCATGAGTGTTCAAAGTTTATAAATCTATATCATTTAACAAAATATGTGTATATTCTTCTATGCCTATGTATTTGCATGGGCATAGAACTGTGACCAAACATAAAATACATACATATAACATTTATCTAATACAATGATAGTGTTTTAAAATAGAAATCATAAATTAATATTTTATGTATTTCAACTAATGGGGAAATAAGACATGCCTAAAATAATAGTAGTATTAAAAATGTATATGCCTCCTATATTTATTTCTTTTGGTAAAAATTTAACCCTATTATCTAGGGTTTTAAATAGTTTATATATAAATACCAAATGGTAATACCCTTATGCATAATCAAATAAAACATATAATTTTATATTTTAGTTAACCATGCTTACTAAAATGTCAACTAAGTTTAAAACTTATTTCCTCATTAATATAATGCACCCTTAGGGTAAAATTAAACTATTATAGGCCCAATATAATTCCATTTATATAAGTTTACAAGTTATTATTTTCCTATTAGGGAATGCAAGAGTCCATATAATCTATGTTAGGATCATAAAAACAACATCAAATACAAAATATATATCTATAGATATCATATAGTGATTCCACACCTCATCATTCATTTTAACCAATGTAAATAATAATAAAAATCCCTAGGCCTTCATCATAATAGAGAATATAATTACTTACCATTCACTAATATTTCTAATCAAAAAAATTATGCCAAACTCCAATATTCCCCTTGACCTTTGTCTCTCAACAACCTCTAGATTTAGTTCCCTATGTGTTCCATGAGCCTAACAACCCCATATTTATCCTCAACTAGGTATTTTGAAATCCAAAAATATAAATTTATAGGTAGTTATAACTATTAATAAAGCGTTGAGGATACAAACTTAACAATTTTCATTTAGTTATCAATTCCATTGTAATATTTTCTTCATGTTTTCACAATCATGGCTTGATTATAGCCTTGTTTTTTCATGAAAATAGATTATAATTAATAAATACTTATTTTGTAGTGAGTCAACTACTTCATTATCCATACTTGGTCAACCATACTCCTTTTGGTTTTCTACTACTTCTAATCATCTTGGTTGAACCTAATTTCACATTGGATTATTTTGACTACCTTCCCTAAAAATGGTCTCTGGTTTATGGTCTAGCTCATGGTTTTTCCTACCCATTTAAAACTTAATATTTTATTTTAAAATTTGAACCCAAAAAATAAATATGTATGCATTTATATATACCCTTTTATGTTTATAATCCCTTTTATTAATGTGTTTCCTAATTCTCTTTTGGAATGTTCTTATTCCATTTTTGTATCAAAAAACAAAATCTTGACTTTAGACACTTATGTGTTATGAAAACTTAACAACGTCACTTCTTAAAACATCAAGTCATTAATTATTTAAATTGGTTTATAATTTCATAAAGTGCGACTCAGTGTCTTAATAACCTTATTTTATTAAAAATAGAAACTAACCCCTTGGGTTTCTAAATGCATATGTTTTATGTTATTTTTCCATTGTGAGATTTAAATTCAAATCAATTTAATTTTTAATGTAAGTCCATAAAAAAACATCAAACTAGAGTGTTTGTCAAAAAATTATTGCTTATTTATGGGATTCAAGATGACCTTAGGATGATAAAAACACAAAAATAATGTAATTTTTTATTTAGGTTATTGACCCTAATGTAAAACTTATAAAAACCTATCATCTGTGTTCATTAATCTACAATCATGGTTCTCATTTACATCTATTATCAAATAATACCCATAACTTGGGCTTCAAATAACATTAAACTTTAATATTTGTTCAAAATAATTTAATCACTACCATAATACCATATAAATTCAATTTATTTATACCTTATGCTTTATAATATACATATGTATATGTAAGGTTATTCTAGTATATACAAGATTATCCCGTTTAAACATTAGAAGGTCACATAAAATCAATTAAACAAATTAAACTTAAGAGTAATAGGGTAGAGTGTTTAAACCTTGTGAAACACTTTACTTGGTGAAATTATCATGATACATTTAAATTATAAAAAATATATCCTTGGGGAAGTGTCTTTAAACCAAAATAAGAACCAAGTCAAGTTATCATCAATTATGTATGATGCATTGCCCACTTAATGCATTGACAATTTACGCCAATGCCAAAAATCAACAAAGAAAGTGTAACACAACTTCAAAATTATGTCTCTATGACATCCAACACATGTCAATATCTATAAGCCATGGTTATAAAATGGTGGATTTTAGAAAAATATCAAGTTTGTATCACATTCATTTTTCATTTTTGGCAAAGACTTATGGTAGAAAGCATATACTTATAGTAGATGTTTCTAGGAGAAATTTAGATAGTGTTAAAAAGGGTTGAAAAAAAAAGTAATACATATGACACTAATGATAAACTTCCTATTACATCTAAAAATTAATAAAAAAATCTAAATGTAAAAATTTCAAATTATTGTAAATAGAATAAAAAATTGTTTTAAAAAAACAAGTCCAATAGTGTTTATACTTGTAAGGAAATATCTAGGCACTTGAATCATTAATCTAGTAGGATCTAAGACACAATATTTTACCATATTTATTATGTGTTTCTCATTTATCTTTGTGTTAATGTCAACAACTTCTAAATTAATTTCATCATCCACATGCAAAAGTAAAAGATTTAACTCATCCTCTATGTTACTAAATAGTTCTCATAGTTCAACACTACAAACCTTACTTGTTAGTTTTTGAGGTCCTTAGAAAATTTATGATAGTCCAAAATCATATAATACCTATAAAAATTGGGTCATGTCAAGAAAACTAGATTATGCTCAAATTTATGATAGCTCCTTGTACCTCATCTAGCTTGTCTAGTTCATCCCAAGTTGATACAAGATATTAAGGAAAAATTATACACATTTAATAATTCCATAGAAGCTTATGTGGCCAACACAAAATGTGTATCTCTATGGCACTTGTAGATACTATATTTCATGTGTACTTATGAAATACCAAGATGAATCACTAAGGTAACATGTGACACTTATACAACCTCTATATTATCCTTGTGCACTTTTATAATGTCAATATGAACATCATGTAGCACCCTACTCCTACACATGACTTAGTACCATCACAACATATTGCACCAAATTATATAGACACATAACACACTGCATGTTTCAACAAGACCTTACAACATACCAAAAATTTGTCTAGCTTAATGCATGACATAACATCCATGTATAATAACTATTACATCACATGGCATGATAGGCATAGATCCCTAGGATTGTACCATGTCAAAGATCCTATAAGAAATACAACACAAATAGAAATATAACTATCACACCCAAAAGGAAATAAAAATATCTCATGGGTAGAAGATGAAACATTCTTGTAACTATTTACTTTTATAACCATCTATTGTAACTACCTCCTTGTAATGATAGATAATATAAAACATAGACAGATAGGGAAAAACACATAGGAGACTTGCATAATGATCAAATGAGCAGCCAATTTCCTCTTTCCTAATCATCCATGTCTACACCATCTTGAATACTTTCATGCCTTGATCATCTCATATCAGATGATCATTTCCCATATTAGGTAAATTAGTTAGGATGTTTATCCCTTTCTGATCATGAGAACCTATGTTCCTTGATTTGTCTAATGATATCCTAGTCTAGATGAATTAGTTAGGATATTTATCCCTTTCTAATCATAGACTTACATTCCTTGTCTTTTTGTGTATTTTATGAATATGTACTTTTACCTATTATTTCTATTGAATAGAAGTGGCACCATTCTACCAATCTCTTATGTTCAATGTGTAATGGTTGTTTATGCTTCTATTTATTATATTTCATTACATGTTTTGTAATTATAAAAATATATTTTAATTTTCTTCCACATATAACCACCTTAAATATGTTTTATTAGGTTGTCCATTAGGCCTCCTCATAGGCTCTAGATTAATCATGTATGGGTAGCATCTCATCAAATCATGATTTTTGGATTCAAAGCACAAAACCAATAATAAAATAAATTAAAATAGAATATAAAATATATTATTCAACCTATATATACTAAATGCATTTTTTTGTTATAAAGTGCACAAATTCAACTTTATTATTAACTTAGCATGAAATGAAACATGTGAAATCTTGAGATTCATATATTTGTTTCACCTCTCATCAGTTTCATTGGAAAAAATGTAAGATGTTATTCTATGTGGTAACATTTTTAAAGTAATTTATTAAAAAAACTATATCAAGAAATATCATATCTCTATTTCTAAGGTATGCACATGGTACTCTATGGTTATCACACTATCATGATAATATGATAATTGGGGTGGGGGGGTGGGGGTGGGGGGAATTAATGAAAATATTATGAAATAAACTAACATTTTCTATGGAAATAATTTATCATTGGAAAATATGTTATCTATAGGACATAATTTCTTGTATTATTTTCTAAGCCATTGGGGGCAATCAATGTAGCGTTAACTAATAGGATTGCATCCATTCACATATTGAATAAAAACATATCTTGTAAATTACAAATATTCAATGAGAATATCAATATTAAGGGTTGGTAATAAATTTTCAATGACTAATTACATTATCAAATCTATAAATTAATGTATATTATTGACATTCATAATGTTATACTAGCTAATTTATATATATTACATGTTTTCATATATGTTTTCAAAAGATCAATTTTTTTATATGATGACATGTTATATGTATTTTATATGATTTAATATTTTTGTATAAGATATGATGCACATAAATTTATATTTTGAGATGAGTGACTTTCAAGCTTCATTCCTCATATAAAATAGGGAGCACATATTAGACTTGTTTCACAAATTTGGGTCATATCAAGTTGAGCAATGGTGGTCTAAAACACATTATATGGTTTAGATGGGATAAGTTGGATAGGTTTAGGCATATGTGAGGCATTAAAATTTGTTTTGAGGATTATTTGAGCCATTATTTGACATTACGACATCAACTATATAGATTCATCATATTATATAAGTTAGATTGAGCATATTTTTTATATTACAGGGTCAAATTGAGAAGATTTATTAGATTACAATGGTCATAATGAGAAAAAATCATAATGATCATATTGAGTAGATTGATGAACATTTTAGGACAATATGTAGAACATTATGGCTTTTAATATAGAGAGAACAAATTTGAAGAATGAATGTTTTTCATGTAAACATTTTTTATATTAAGTATTTATGGGGAATGATGGTACTATGTAATCACTTTGGATATTAAATATTTTTACAATAGTTGATTTATAGTTTTAATTTATATACAAACCAATTTTAGGGTTCCACCTTTATATATGTACCAACTTCAGGTTTCCACCTTTCTATACAACCTTCCTTTGGGGTTCCATATTTCACATATAAGCCTATTTTTAAAAATTCCACAATTATAGACAATGTTGAAAACCTTGTTTTATTATTTTTCTAAGAATATAACAAGACTAAGATCACTTGTTCCATATGAGTGTGGTCATTTTAGATCTATGACTTCTTAAATTCAAATGGCATGAGCATAATCTAGGAATAGTAATAAATTACATCTAATAGGTGTAGTTATTTTAATTATTATAAATTTTTTATTTAAAATAAACTTATTTTAGTTAGAATACTAATCTACCTAATTATTTTTACTAAATATTTTAGGTATATGTTATACATTATTAAACACTGGAGTAATGAAAGGTTAAAATTATAAAAAGCCAATGCATGTCTGCACTCTCTTTTATGCATTTAAACCAATATTTATCATTGAATTTAAATATTAGATTTAAAGGGGAGGAATTTTTAAAAACCTAAATTAGGTATGAGCATTTTTTATACAATTATTTTCATGTGACTTTACATATATGTATTCTCACTTGAAAATAGGGAAATTATTAACACTTTCATCTTGGTATTATACTCTTTTATTTAATATTTCTATTGTGTGTTATTTTATATAAGCTTTCTCTATGTTTTTTAAGTCTATCATATGTATCCCTAGTTTTATTTATTCCATCTCCAATTTTTTATATGTTTGGGAGAGTATTGGTAAGATCTGGACTATGTTAGTTATTGATAGTGTCTAATGCTGACAGTAGTGTCCTAACATGAATTTCAAGTGTATTTTGAGTACAACACCCTTTAGGTCATTTGGTTTATCTTTTTCAACCTCGTTGGGTTGTATTGTGTGTGTTAATAGTTCCCTAATTCAAACTTGAGATAAATATATATACAAATAACTTAAGATCATTATAAGTACAAGTGTTCATTAAAAGAAAAGGCACACAGATAGAAAATAAATATCTAGCTAACTGATATTTTTATTTAGAATAGAACTAAAGTTTTATAAATGAATAAATATTATTACACATAAATTTCATGATTTGACTAAAATAATATTGAGAAAAAAATTATTTAGAATTGCATTCACATTATTTGGCACATATACACACTAGTGAGAGAAATACATGCAATTTTATCCTTGTTTAGAGTATTAGAACATAGGAAATGCTCAGATATTTAATGGAGAGTAGAAAATGTCAGTCCAACCCAAATTTATAACCTATTTTTTATATCATCATGGTTTTCAAATTGAAATTAATTATTTGAAGAAAAAATAAAGTAAGCATAGGTTCCTGCACAGGGGTCAAAGATGAATGTATGCATAAGAGATACCTAGAAACACAAAAAATAGTGATCTAAACTACCATAGAATAGAATAATCAACCTAGTTAGTATTGTCAAATACTAAATTAGTATTAATTTACATAGGGGTTTAAACTTCACCAATACTATCCACATATATTTTGAATCCAAGTTTCTTGATCTAAAAGTCACATAGATCGTACAAAATATTTATAGATACTATGATGCATGCAATGAACATTATCAATCATAAAATTAGCTGAGTTCCTCTCTTCCCTCTTTTCTTGGTCAATTATAAAAGAGTAAAATCCATATCAATCTATATTTTAAAGTCATATTTTATAGTTAATGCCCTATCTTTCACAATCTAAAATTCAATGGTATTATCTTATTGAGATTGCATTAACATTAAAAAAAACATTTAGATATTGGAAGTTGAATATATATATATATATATATCAAAGGTAGAAGACATCATGAATTGGCCTAAGCCTTATAATGTGACTGAAACAAGAAGATTTGTAGATGCAGTTCATTATTTGAAGTTCATCAAGTCCTCTCCATATCATCACTTTTCCATGTCATTAAAATAAAAGGTAAGTATTTTACTTGGGGTAAGAAACAATAAAATGAATTTATTGATTTAAAAATGATATTATAAATTGTTCAATTTTATCTTTACCTACCTTATAACAACTAATTGAGGTATAAATATATGCTAGTAACTTATAATCACCTAAAAGTGGTAATTGGATGCTAAGAGTGTCATTTAAGCTAACTTATCCCTACCATAACCCTAGACATATAATATATCCTTTGACACACTTTTCTAGTCATTAAGTAGACCATAGTCACCTATAGTTAGGCAGAACATAGTCCCAAGATAGTCTTCCCAAATCCCAACCTAGTTTTTCCAACAGTCTATCAATAAGACATTACTGCTACATTTGGGACACTATAGCCACATGACACTAGTGTCCCCAATTGGGTGCTATTGTACTTATCCATATATCTTCTCAATGGATAATTTTTTCAAATGTGTGCCCCTCCTAAGGTTAGCCTAAGGATATTTTCTTATCTATACAAGATATAGATCTCTATAAATAAAAGTCTAATTCACCTCTATTCACTAAATGAAAAATAGATGCAATAGTTATTCAACCCAAACATAAAGTTGAGAAAAATTAGGGTATTTGATCCCTATTATACCCTACTTATACTTGCTACCATCTATAATAGCCCTAGACTCAAATTTTAAAGATTCAAAAGTTCAAGCACATTCAAGGCATCCAAGTCCACTCTCATTATAGAATTCACTTGCACTTGAATCAAACACTAGGTGGGAGAACTACATTGGGCTTAATCCCTATTAGGAGTATTAGTATGTAGGCAACTTTATTAATGGTGGGGTGTTGAGGATATCTAACCTATCCTAATAATGAACACACAATTATTGTTCATGACATACTTGTAAGGAAGATTAGGGATTGTACATTAAAGTAGGTTTTCTGGGCATAACACAAAGCTCTAGTTTCATGCATGGAGGAATAAGACCTAAAAACATAGGTGTGGGTGACCCCAAAAAATAAGAATAATAATTCAAGGGGAAATTAGTAACACATTGATGACACTACATAAACATGGTGTTATTGTCCATATGGGGTGTTATTGTCTAGTGAGCAAATGAATACCAAAATCCTATTGACAATACACAGAACTATCCAAAACCTAATTTTTAGAACCCATATCATCTACAATAATCAATTTTTAGATAAGTATATCCTTATGCCTATTTATTGCTATTTTTATAAATTAGAATAAGGTAAAAATATATAACAAATCAATGCTTAATTATTGCAATTTATTTAACTAATTTATACATCTTGACCCTTTAATCTAAACATAGGTTTTACATAGTTAAACCCTAAAAGGCTAAATCATTTGGTGAACCCAACTTATTTTGAATATTACTTAAAACCGTAGCTTGAATTAATCTAATTTTTTTTAAAAAAAATTAAGGATACATATTTCTAATTTTTTGATTTTTTTAGACAACCTAGCTAAATTAAATCAATTTCATATTAGAGTTTCAATTTATTTTACATATAATTTAAATTATTATAAAGAAACCCTGGATTCAAAAACCCTGACCCTAAACATACTTAGGGTTTGTATAATTTTATATTTATACTTAGATTTTATATCCATACATATTTAGATTTATATTTCATACAATCATGATCATAATGATAGAACAAATCAATAACTTTTTGTTGCAAAGTTTAATACTTTCATTTGCATGTTTGTTTCCTTTAATTCAAAATGAACTCAAAAAGACATAAACACATGTATAGATGATGTTTTATATCAATTTAAATATATTTCATATCTCATATAATGTTATAGTTTTCCTATGTGGAATTCCATTAATAAGAAAACCCATACACACATAGTGGATTTAGCACATAAGCTAAAAACTATGTTTCAAGTTTTAGTGTCATATCTTATGCAGAGGAAAGAATCTCATTTTCCTCCTCATATCCATGAGGGTGATATCTATTTTCCATCTAACTAAGTATATATTATAATTCCTCTATAAGATGAAGCAACCTAAACTAATGTCACTAATCCCCATACTTAGCCTATTCATACATCTTCCTTACAAGGTGTGTGCCTACATGTTCAATAAAAAACAAATAGGTTTTTCACTTATGAGACTCTATGTGATCAAATTATTCATATCAAAAAGATAATTTTAGGTTTCCAAAATTATAATAAATTATTACATGAAAATATTACTTCATTGCAAAATTAATTAACAATATAAATGCCTCCAGGGCACAATAGAGTAAATCATGTACATGCATCTTCACTTAGTCAATTTGTGGCAAATAATGTTACACATCCAAGTCATAAATCACAAAAAAATACATTTATAACTAGTGATTCCAAAAGCATTAAAATATAAAATAAGATTTCAAGTGAGATACTAAGTAAATAATTAAAATTAAGTGGATTAACCTACCTCCTCTACACCTAATGAGGAGATCCATATATTTTTGTGCATATCAAAAAATGCATGTGCACCACATGAATTCATGTTTAGTATTGAAAAGTAAAATTCAATAGATAATGGATATTGATGACTCACATAGTGACACTTCATCCACATAACATGCAATGGCACATGTACAAATTCTAAAAGGCTCAAATTTAGAAACAATAAAAAAATGGTTACCAAAGCATAATTAAAAACAACACAAGGTTCAAAAAACACATTCACAGCAAGTAATAGTATAAAAACATAGATAAATAAAGTAAATATACCTCTCTTAAATGAGGCTAATTATTTAATAAGGTATGGTTTTTATCAAAATGTCTAAAATAGTATGATTATCATGATCAAGGTTTGGGCAAATAGGTCTAAGGCACCCCTTCTCCTATTCTAGTAGTTGATAATATTGGTCAACAATGTTTGGGATTCATTAAACATCCTAAGGCACATCATTCATAAATATATTTTATCAATTCAAAACATTTGGATACACCAGAAATGTTACAAAAAGAGAAAGATATTAAGTTGAAAGGTCAAAATCATGTTCAACCAACAAGCATTCTCAAAATAGGGTTTCTAGTAAAAGAGCCTCCACAACACCATATGTATACAATAAGAATAGTTTCAAAGGGAAAAATAATAATCAATATTCCAAAGCATAATTAAAAATGGTTAACTCAATAGTATGAGGCAATTCCTTCTAGCACATAAAGTTATTATGATTCAATAATGAATAATACTCAGATTCCCACTACAACAACATTCAACTATAGCATAGAAATTAAACTACATGAGAGAACATCATTCCTATTTTTGACATAGGTCATGGTGATAGTTAGTTTCCCATGAGACTCATTGGTTAGTATGTTTCCTACTCTTGTGCATATTTTCTTCTCTCTCTTGCTCCTTGTACATAGTTTATTGTCATTTGATTTACATAGATTATACTCTAAAAACACAAAAATAATATAAAATGTCAAAATATTTAAAAAAAACATCCAAATATTTTAAAACACAAAAAATCATAGATTGTAAGCATTTTTATGTTTACGTTTCTACTACTTGATAGATATTTCATATTGCTAGCTATCTTAGTATAGTCGATTTTATCATACACATATGCTTCACTTGTTCTTGTTAAGTGTTTGTAGATTCTAGATAGGAATCCATTCCACTACACTGATCTAGACTAGTTCTCATCTACCCACTAGGGGAATTTACACCAATTTAGGTTTATACATTTGATACATCCACCCACTTAGGGGCATCTCATACATAATTGCTACTATAAGGTTTTATCTTTATATACTATACATTTAATTTTATGCATTGATACATCTTGATATTGATCATTGTTATTCATTGATTATATTTTGTTGACTATAACTAGTTACACTCAATATATATGCATCCTATATTTTACATATATTTGTACTACATAGTTATCCATGATTTCATTTCTAGTTCCTAGATTAGACTTGATTGTGTTTCCTATACTTCTTCCATTTCAAGATCATTTGAATATGTCATTTCTCTTTGTATCTATGACACTTCTCTATTTGTATGACTTTGGCATGTGGTCATATCAATTATGTGTGCTTTCATATTTCTATATGTGAACATTTGAACATATCCTTCTATGTGGATCTAAGATAAATTACCTGCTATTTGCATATGTGGACATTTAAACATGTCTTTGTATGTTTCCATTCTCAGATTTAGTGACATGTTCCCATGTCCTTTATACTGTGTCCCTTTGACCTACATTTTTGTGACTCATGTGCTTGTATGTAGGCTTATTTGTAGGCTTCTACACCATGACACTTGTATTTGATTATTACACACACACACACACACACCAGTTTTTTATGCCATGAGGGACCTCATACATCTACCTTTCCTAATTGGGTGTCATGATGGACATCATGCCCCATACCCTAGGTAGTTACTAATATTTTTTGTTATACATTGATTACATATATCTTGACATCCTTGTGCAATTATAGATTACAACATACATATTACATAACTTACTCATGCTCAAACACATTTACATTATGATGTTATGTTTATACATTATATCATGCACATGCTCTAGCTAGCACATTTTATAGAGTTACTTCTTTAGAGGTTAGTTCTTACATAGATTTCACAACTACCCTTAAAAGAGGGGGAATTCATAGGGGGTTTTCACAAATACAAGCTCCTACATTGCTATTCATATATACATTTTAGCACACTTGCTTAGTTTCAAACATCAGATATAAGGCAAACACAAAATAGAGATTCAAAATTTATCTTAGATCACACGTAAATCAGACCAAGTAGACATTAGAACCCATATTGGGACACAATCACCATAGGGTGTGTTGGGACAAATATACCCCCATTTTTTTGCTTTTGTAAAATAGGGACCCTTTTAAATGTTTTAAAACATTTTTACCTTGAATTGGCTTTGGAAAGGTCATTCTTTATTAGAATTTTAAGATCATCCACTTGAAGGGACATGAACATTAGCATATCTAATCATGATTATGTTGTATAGGCTAACCCTACTGATGGTTGTCTTTGGATAATGAAGTGCAACTTCCATGGAGAAAAAGAGGGTTCCTAAGAAGAAAACCCTATGATTTAAATTTAAAATGGTGAGAGAATTTTAATGGAAAATCATATTTATTTTTTGAAAAACCCTAAGTCTAATTTTATATTAAGGCTCGATCATGTTTCTAACATGACTAAACCTTAATATAAAATCATACTTAGACCTTTTTATTTTTTCCCCCTTTGTTAACCTCCTAACCTTGACTAATTATTAGTCTATAAGCCCCTTTCATTTATATCCAAGCATTTTGTTTAGCCTAAGCTTCAATCTTAAATTTCTTTGTGTCTATTAACACAAACAACATCTTAAGATCAAAACCTTAGTCTAAATCGTTATACATATCAGGTCCTAACTTAGTGATTTGATTTAATCACAAATCTAATGGCTCTCCCTTCCTTAGATATCTAATCTAATAGCATGAGATCACCCAAGAAGAGCCATGCATCAACTCCAATTTCTATGAAAAAATTCTCTTAATATTTGATTTGATAGTCTCACTCCCATCATTTGATGCTCACAAAGATGTTTTTGACATTAGCAAGACCATCAAGTTGAACCTCTTCCAAACTTTTACCTAAGTCCTAAGGGGATCGTATTAATGTTTTAACCTTAGGCTTAGCATAATAAAATTTAGCTCTAAGTTCATCATGTTTATTCACACAATTAACTTAGGATTAATCATTTAACTTAAGTCTATATGTGACCAATCAGTGACTTTAAATTTGTGCACTTTTGTAGATATAATGATCTATGTTTACCCTCAGATCTTGATCTAAAGGCATGAAGTCAAAGGAGTCCCTAATAGTTCAAATACAATCATCTTCAACCTACCATATCATGATTAATGGCCCTCACTACGTTTCTAGTCTGATCTAATGGCATGAATTCTTTGATTGATAAGCCTTGATATGCAGTCATATAGACTAAGGCCATAATTTCAATTTGAAGATTTATTGTGTTCATAAACACAATATGACCTCAAAACTCAAACCTAAGCCCTCATAGACTAAAAATCAAGACTAAATTTGATAGTCTCACTCCCATCATTTGACGTCCATGAGGACATCTTTGATATTAGTGAGGCCATCAAATTTGACCTCAACTAACTTTTAGCCTAGGAAAAAGGGGCATTTTTAAAACCCTTCAAAAGGGACCCTAGCGTGTTAACATGGAAAACTTATCATAAAGACCTTAGCCTAAGTTTTTTAGTGTTTATTAACATAAATAAACCTTAGGAATATATCTTAGGCCTGATTTTTATTACAACCCAAGACTAATAAAGTTATGTGCATCTTGGAGGATCTAATGAACCATGCTTGATTGGAGGTCTTGATCCAATGGAGAGAAATGAAGGATGAATTTTCAACCAAAGATTCCAAAGCTTGATAGCTCAACATATGGAAGAACCATGCTCATTCTAACACCAAACTCCAAATTCATATCATGAAGAAGTAAAAATATGCCACTTGGCATAACTGGTTAATTCAAGATTTAAACAACCAATCAAAGGAAACCTCCAAGATCTTCATCAATAGTTTATGCTCATTTTGGGGTCTTAGTCCAATGGAGTGAAGATAAAGACCTGAGTTAAAAATTGGTGGCTAGTTTTCAAATGAATTTTCATGAGGAAGACCACATAGGCACCATATAAACACTCAACGATAAATCCAAAGATTTGGCACGCCCAAAAAGATAGAATGTGCACAAGTGAGGCTATCCATAATATCTAAGGCATGAAAAAAATTATGAATTCTACCACCTTTGCTATTAAATCTCTAAGAAACCCTAATAGAAAAACATAAATCCCTAATTCTTGACTATTGAGACACAATTGCTTAAACAAACTCAAATTTCATCCTAAGCAAAGAAAAGCCAGTCAACAATGGACACAATGGAAATAAGAGGTAGAATTGTATTTATCTATGGATAATTAGGGAATATATGTCAAAAGGGATAGTATACATTTCCCCTATAGCTTTCAAGAGTTACCATAAACTCTGTAGGACTCATATAAACCTCCCCACCATCAAGGAGTGGACAACCAAGCATAATTTGGACACTATTCTAAGACCCTGGTTAAACTAGATAACCCACATATCCAAGCACTCATGACCAAAAGTGACAAAGAATTTAATACATTAACATATCAAGAAGAGGATTATTTGGTGAAACCTATAGTATATTTTGAGCTAATTCAAAAACAACACACTAGGGTGAAGGATGTCCTCAAGAAAAGATAACTAAGAAGACCCATCAATGTAATCTGAAAGGAATATTCTTTTGTAATGCATATATGCTAGTCTATTAGCATATATTGGTTCTATTTGTTAAATTTAATATAGGAGTTCATGTTTATTGTAATATTTATATGAAGGACAACTATCCTTATCTTACATATAGATGTTTCAGGAAGTTAATCAATACATCACCTATGTTCTCTATAAATAGGTAGGAGTTACCATTTTGTAAAGAGAGGGACTCTCAATAATTATATACAAGAAATAATTTTAATAAAACTACATAATTCTAAAATTATTATCTGAATAGTTTGTTAAAATCTAATGTTATCTCTCAATTTGATGTTAATGTCTTATATTTAAATGGTTCTTCACATTTTGAGCTACATGTTTATGTCATAAGGTTGTTAATTTGTGCTATGTTATATTATCAGAAAGATCTTAGGTATACTTCACTTCATTTTCTCCAGATTTGGATGTGATCATGCTATTCATGTTACAATAGTAAATTCTATAAAGTAAACCTAGTTCTTACTTATGATTTATATATTTCCTTTGATACTTGCTTAGTTTATGATGAAATCTAGGTTCATACTATTTAACATCATAAATTGGTTCATGTATGCTCAAACTAATTAGAACTTTGTCATGATATTTGAGATGGAAGCCTACAATCATGTTTTCTTTTCTACCTTACCTTCTTTTTTTATATTTTCTTTGTCAAATCTCACTTTCATTTAAGATCATTTTTAATATCCACCTAGGTTAGTTTTTGGATCATAAATGTCACAAAGTTTCAAATATATAGGACCCTAGTGGATCCCAACCACCAAATTAAAAAAATATTATGGATAGCTCTCACACTCTAATTATATTCCACCACAAGCATCCCAAATTGTCACAAACTACAACTCATGCCCTCGATCCTTATGATCCTAAAATGAGAAGTGTTCATCAACACTGAGAGCACCTATGAGATAATTAGAAGCATCAATAGGAGAAAGAGCTCTACTAGTGCTAAAATGAGGGCCATTTGATCAATTGTGATATTTCTTGCATTGAGTTTGAAGGATTATTAACCATTATGAGTGATTCTTCACTCTAAGTATAAAGATCCTTTATCCTTAAATGGTTTCCCACCTATCTTTATGTTTTGTAAGGTAAAGATCTTAGTTCTTTGTAAAAAAATGAGTAAATTATATTAAAGATAACTTCAAGTTTTAAGAATTCATAGTATTTGAGATTAGGATGGCTTATTTTGGTTGAATATTAACAATTCTTTACGAATCTTGAGTTTACTTAAGTCACCAGTTTTAAAGAATGGTCATCTTTGCATAATTCAACACATCTTTGAGCTTGCTTAGTCAAAGATCAGTGTCCTTTGTTCCTTTATGAGTAAATATTTCAAAATAGTCTTAGTGTGTAGGTTGATTGTTGTTCTTTATGAAATCTAAATTGACACACTATATTTCAAACACGATCCCTAATCTTCAAGCTGGAATTGCCAAAGATTAGGACCATATCACATTCAGAGACCAGAGAACCCTTACTCAAGCTAGAAACCCACAGAAGAACTAGGAAAGATAGAGGAAGGCATAGGCATTCCAAGTCTCTACCATCTTCACCCTTAAAATGGGTTCTTACATTCAATCTTTATCTAGATATGGCATGGCTTAGAAGTTCCCCCATCAATGTACTAGGCATAGTTCATGACTTACCATGTAATCCTAAGAAGTACTTGCCAATATTTAGTCTAAATGGTGTTATGACTACATAATAACAGGTTAAATCTTTCAAGGCTACTTTAAGATTGTTAAATGTTATCCATGAATATGTAGCATGTAGGTTGTTTCCATTTACATTTAAGGATATTGCATATGAATGGTTCCTCAAGTTGCTTGATAATTGTATTACCTCATGGAATAACTTTGACACTATCTTTATTGATCAATTTGGGAAGATCATAATCCCCTATGTCATTTATCACCAACTCATAACCATTAAGAGGGATGAAAGTGAACCTATTAGATCCTTCAATGCTAGGTTCTAAAAAGATGTTTAATCAAACCATGGATCCATACAAACCTAATTAGGATTTAAATTTAGAAGTTTACAAAGATGCAGTGGACCCTATGACTTATATGTTCTAAAAAGGGCCCTCCCAACTATTAACACATTGGCCTAGGCTTATTTTGAAGTGGTGGTTATTAGTGACCAAATGCAGCCCTAAGGGCAGATGGCTGAATCTATCCCAAACATTAACCCTTAAATGCCTGTATTAAACCTTTTCCCAAATAATAACCAAAATTCTCTAGCCCTAAACCATCTCCCTGCTCTGAATGTATTACCTACTAGCCATGTTGCCCTTAATTAGAACCTAGGTTTAGTTACTACTAGGTCTCACACTAGTGACCAAAAGTCTTTAGTGCCAGTCAATGGTATTAATAATAGCCATGTCCAAAGATTTGAAATCCCCAAGAATGAAAATGAATCTATATTAAAGATGGTCCAAAATCTTAGCATAGATTTCTTGCAACTATGAAAACAAGTTGGCAATGCTAATGACCACTCTAGAAGGAACTTTACCTTCCAAATGTTCAATAGGCTTGGAAATATATTTTAGAATGATAACTTCTACAACAACAAAACTAGTAACCCTTATTCTAAGAAAAATACCATGGATATTAATATCACTGATATTTCCTTACCAGACTATTATAGGGTACATGCCACATCTAAACATGGTGAGATTTATTGCATTGAGTTTTGAAAAGCCTTTGAAGCTTTCTAAAAATAACTTGACACATTTGAATTAGTCCCAAAAAGATACTACTACAAGTCCTTCTAGATCCAAGCCATTTGACCAAGTGCACATGGTAGAAACATTCCAATTCCCTTTCCAAGAATATAATGAGCCTAAAAATATTCCTAAAGAGATTCCAACATTTCATCAGTTCTTCTAAACCTATTATTGAACCTTCAAGTAAGATTGGTTATAACATTGTGGAGGATATGAAGAAGATCAAAGCTAATATCACTCTACATTAGCTAACATAGATTACATAACAAAGAAACTTACTCTTGGAATCATTATCCAAGAAACCTAGGAAGACTCCAAAAAGTTATATCACAAATGTAACTATGCAAATAATTAAGGCAGAGTCTCCACGCTTCCTACTCATAGTCAACATATTTAGAAAGAATGTCCATAATTGCCTTTTATATTCTAGATCCTCAACCAACATCATGCCTATAGGTATATGTGAACAACTTAGGTTTACCTCAATCAAGTATAATAGGGTGTTCATGTAATTGGACAAATCAAAGGTCAAAGTCATTAGGGAATTATTGAACATGCATATGCAATTGACTAGTGAACCAAGAGTTCAATAATTAATAGACATACAAGTGGTGGATATCCCTAGTGCTTATGGATTTCTCTTTAGTAGAGAATGGACTAATGCCTTAAATGGATACATGTCTATTGATTTCTCCCACTTATGGTTACCTTGGAAGGGTGTACCAAATCAAATAAGAGTGGAAAGAGAGCCAAGGATGAAACACATGATAACATAATATAATGTTTTAATGAAAAGGTAAACTTCTTAGATTCTAATCTATGAATATTCACTTTGGAAGCTAAAAAATAACCTAGTTCCAAGAACCCTCCTCTAATGCCCCTGGTCTATGGAGACTATATGTTGATGGTACCTAATGTAAGTCAGGATCAATAGGTGGTATTGTATTGATATACCCTATAGAAAAATAATATCATGCATCTTATAGATTGCAATTCCCATGAACTAATAACATGGATGAATATGAAGCTCTCATCCTAGAGTTGTAGTTTGTTACTAAGCATAAGGTCAAAGAACTCCTTGTTTATGGAGATTCTAAACTTGTGGTCAATCAAGTAAGGAATAAGTACTAATGCAATCTATCTTACCTTAAGAGGTACAAGTTCAAAGTTTGGGACTTGGTAGAATCTTTTGATGCTTTCAACATCATGTCTATCCCTAGGGAAGAAAACAAAGCTGTTGATGAACTTGCCTCTACTATAGCTAATCTCATGCCCAATCATGATTCCCCTAACTTTAGCATTAATCTAGTACCATACCCTCAATCTTGGACAATGTGAATCATTTTTAATTCTTTAATGATGATCAACAAATTCTAGATTTCCTAAGTAATTCTGGGGCCTTTTATGCTCACATCATTGATGAAGTTGATGAAAGTTCTCCTGAAAGGGAGCTTAATCGTAAAATAATCAAACTAAATGACAATAAGATAACTAAAGGGATGATCTCATTAGAAATGTTGTTTGATCATGACAAGATTATTGAAACACCTAAGGTACCCAAAGTAAGTGGTAATGACTATCATGTAGTGAATCTTAGCCCACATAATCAATCCTAACAAGTGAACATAAGAAAGACTTGTACTGAAATGGAAAATAGAAAGGCTAGGGAGTTGCTTACAAAATATAAAGATGTAATTTTCTAGTCATATGAAGATCTAAAAATATTTGACCTAAGGGTTATTTCTCATACCATACCCCTAAGGGAAAATTTCAAACCCTTCATGAAAAATCAAAGACTTGTCAACCCTATCTTTGAACCCATGGTCTTTAAGGAGGTCAAGAAACTAATGGATGTAAGGATTATGTTTCCTATTAGGCATTCCACTTGGGTTGATAACTTGGTCCTAATCAAAAAGAAAAATGGAGAAATCAGATTATCCATAGACTTTAGAAATCTAAATAAAGCATCTAAAAAGGACAATCATTGATTGCCTTCTCTAGACCAGGTCATCCAAGCTATTTTAGGATCCACCAAGATGTCTCTTTTGGATGGATTTTTTGGATATAACCAAGTGCTTGTTTCCAAAGAAGATATATTAAAGATAGCCTTCACCACTAAATGGGGAACATATACTTACAAAATAATTACCTTTGGACTCATTATTGTAGGGGAAACCTTTCAGAGAGCCATGGGCCATGCTTTCCAAGGTCTAGTGGGAAAATGCATCATCATTTACATGGATGATCTAATAGTGTTTTCCAATAATAGATAAGATCATTTCATGCACCTATAATAAGTGTTTAAAAGGTGAAAGAGGTATGGTATATCCCTCAACCCAAAGATGAGGATCTTTTGTGTTATTAAAGTAAAACTATAGGGGCATATCATCACCAAAGAAGGGATATCCATAGATCCTGAGAGAGTGGAAGCCATTTCCAAGATTGAGCTACCTAACAATTGGAAAGAACTAAAGTCATTATTTGATAGGATCAACATTATAAGGAAGTTCATCTCAGGCTTTATTAAGATTATCAAACTCTTGAATTATATTTTTAAGAAAGATTCTAAAATAGCTTAAGATGAAGGATCCAAGAAAGCATTTACTAACATCAAAAAGGTAATCAGTCGAGTCCTAGTCTTGATAATTCTTGACTTCTCAAAGTACTTTTACTTATATTCATTTACTTCTGACCACACCATGGTTGTAGTCTTAACTCAAAATATTGATGGAAATGCAACCTATAGCCGTCATGAGCACCAATTTCAAAAATGCAGAAGTAAACTATTCCATGATTGATAAGCAAGCTTATGCATTGGTGAAGGTGATAAAAAAAAATTGGACAATACATCCTTAAAAATAAGGTGTATGTCATCTTACCAGACCTAGCCACAAAGCTTATGTTGAGTCAGAATGAGCTTGGGGAATGAAGGGGCAAGTGGATGTCAATCATACAAGAGTATGATATAGAAAAAAATATTGCCAAATTGGTGAAATGTTAAGGCCTAGTCCAGATGATTTGTAAAATCTAACCCTAAGCTTCATGTCATGCAATTTCATCAGTAGAACTTCTAGCCCAATGAATGGTATGACTCTATAATCCACCTAATTATCAATGGTATTTGTCACCCAAGACTTACCAGATAAAAAAAGAGAGACTGAAGGCTTAAATCATCCCATTACCTCATCAAAGATGGGTTCTTATATAGGAATAAATTTAAAGGGATCTACTTAAGGTGTGTGTCTAAAGAAGTGGCTTCTCAAATCATGTCCACTTTTCATGAAAAGATAGGGAGTGGAAACTATTCAAGGAGAACCATAGCTCGCAAGATTCTTAAGGTTGGGTAATATTGGCCCACCATTTTCAAGGATGCTCACAAGAATGTGAGGGAGTACCAATCATGTCAAATATTTAGCACAAAATAGCCAAAAGCATCCATGCCTTTGTAAATAGTGATGGTAGACAAACCTTTTACATAGTGGGGGTTAGACTTTATGGGGGTAATTAACTATAATTCCTATCAAGGCCACAAGTATGTCCTAACTACTAAATATTATTTCACAAGGTGGCCTGAAGCTATAGCCACCAAATAATGTAGGATAGAGGAGGTGATCAACTTCTTAGAAGAAAATATTTGCACTAGATTTAGAACCCTAGTTTCCTTAGTTTGTGACAATGGATCTACAATTATATCCATATAAATGACCAAATGGGATTATGATAATGACATCTCTTTAAATTTCACATCCAATCATTATCCTAAAGGAAATAGAGTCTCTAAATCTATCAACGAGACTCTTTTGAAATCCATCAAGAAGTATGTTATAGATAAACCCAAAACATGGCACAAAATCTTTAAGTATGCCTTATGGGATGATAGGATAAGGATCAATCAAGCACTCAAGGCTTCACCATTCTTGTTGGTGTATGGTTAGGAACTTATCTTTCCCATTACCCTCAAGTTACCCATGTTCACATTCATGTAATAATACATAGAAGAGAGCCAAGAAATAGCCATTTATAGCTTTTTAAACATCATCCAAATGGATGATGCTAGATAAAAGGCATTTTTAGACATCAATAGACATCAAAAAACTTTGAAAAGATGGTTTGACAAGAGGTCCAAAGTGAAGGTCTTCACTTAGACAAGGAGACCTAGTCATCCTTTGGGACAAGACATCAGAACCTAAAGGCAAGCATGGTAAGTTTACACCCTTGTACATTGGCCCATACCAAATTGCATAAATTTTAGACAACACCTTCAAGTTAAAAGACCTTCAAGGAGTAGAATTCACAATGCCTACCAATGGGCAATATCTCAAACACTAATTTGTTATTGCTCCACCATGAGTCTTCATGGAATAAAATCTGTAAGATTTTTTAAGGTTAGAGTAGGTAGGCTAGTTATTTTCTTTCCTCTATTTTCTTTCCTTATTTTATTTGTCTATATTTATTTTCTTTCTATTTATTTGATTTACTTCTTTTCTTGTCTATATTTGTTTGCTTTGTGTTATGTACTTGCTTCCTATTTTGGTTGTGCTCTTTTGATTTAATAAAGTCTTGAAGACTATTCTTGCTCAGAATCTCCCTAGATTGCTTAAAATTTTAGTATTTTAAAATGAGGGCATGAACCCTAAATAGAAGAACCTAAGGCTATAAAATAACATCATGTTGTAATCTAGAAAATTTCTAAAGACTCACATAAAAGTCAGTTACCTCACAAGAATCCAAAACATTTCCTGAGACCAAAGCTCTTTTGTGAGAAGAATCATGTATGTGGAAGGAGAGTTCAAAAGGGTAAGGCATATGCATGCTTACACTTAAAACACATCCTTGTCTAAGATCAAGGTTTTAACTATAGGTGATTATCCTAAGGACAAAATATTTGATCAAATCCTTTAAAATTGGCTATTTTGGCTCCCAACCTTTGTTAAAAGACCTAACACAAAAAAAAACAAAAAAAGAAGACTTATTGCTAAATCAAAAGATGCAAAGTCAATGGTGTTTCAGGTAACCTCCACCTAGGATATGGATGTTTGGTTGGTAGTAGTGTAAGAACATGAGTGGAGCCAAAGGAATTTCTATTGGGGATATGGATGCTTAGATGGAAGTAGAGCAATGCCCAAGCCTTCCTTGAATTAAGATAAACCATTCTTAATGAATATCTAAATATGCTCAAAGTCAGATGTAATGGTTAAAAGATATGAACCTATATGTTGTTCCCTAAAGTCTTATGATAAACAGTATGTGGAATCAAATAACATGCATAGCATGTTTAGGCTTTGACATGAGAATTTGAATTTTGCATATTTGAGGCTTGTTTCAACCCTAAACTAATCTAGGTAATGATATTTAGTCAAATGAGATAAAGGACTTATGTGTTGGTCTAAACCAGAGTTTCTAGGTTCTAACATATTTTTATATTCCCCCTATGAGTCACCATTTGTTGGGACCAACATACCCCCATTTTTTTCCTTCTACAAAATAGGGGCCCTTGTAAATGTTTTAAAACATATGTACCTTAAATTGGATTTGGAAAGGTCATTCTTAATTAGAATTTGAAGATCATCCATTTGAAGGGACATGAACCTCTGCATATATGATCATGATTGTGCTTTATAGAATAACCCTACTAATGGTTGTCTTTGGATAATGAAGTACATGTTCCATGGAGAAAGAGAGGGTTCCCAATCAGAAAACCCTATGATTTAAATTCAAAATGGTAGGAGAAGTTTAATGGGAAACCATATGTATTTTTTGAAAAACCCTAAGTATGATTTTATATTAAGGTTTGATCATGTTTCCAACATGACCAAACCTTAATATAAAATCATACTTAGACCTTTCTATTTTTTTCCCCCTTGGTTAACCTCCTAACCTTGCCTAATTGTTATTCCATAGGCCCCTTTCATTTATGGCCAAAGATTTTTGTTTAGCCTAAGCTTCAATATTAAATGTCTTTGTGTTTATTAACACAAAAAACATCTTAAGATCGAAACCTTAGTCTAAAACCTTATACATATTGGGTCCTAACTTAATGATTTGATTTAATCACAAATCCAATAACTCTCACTTCCTTGAAGATCTAATCTAATGGCACGAGATCACCTAGGAAGAGTCATGCATCGACTTCACTTTCTATGAAAAATTTCTTACAAGATTTAATTTGATAGTATTGCTCCCATCATTTGATGGTCATGAGGACATTTTTGACATTAGTGAGACCATCAAGTTGAACCTCATCCAAACTTTTACCTAAGTCCTAACGGGACTGCATTAATTTTTTAACCTTGGGCTTAGCATAATAAAATTTAAATTTAGGTTCATTGTGTTCATTCATAAAATTAACTTAGGACTAATCATTTGAATTAAGTCTATATCTAACCAATTGATGACTTAAAAATCATGCACTTTTGTAGATCCAATGATCTGCATTAACCCTCAGATCTTGATCTAATGGTATGAATTCAAAGGAGTCCTTGATATTTCAAAGATAACCATATTTAACCTAATAGATCATGATCAATAAGCCTTGTTACATCTCTAATATAATCCAATAGTGTGAATTCTTTGATCGATAAGCCTTAAAATGTAGTCATATAGACTAAGGCCATAATTTTAATTTGAATATTCATTGTGTTTGTAAATACAATATGACCTTGGGACTCAAACCTAAGCCCTCACAGATCAAAACTCAAGACTAAATTTGACAGTCTCTCTCCCATCCTTCGATGTCTATAAGGACGTCTTTGATGATAGCGAGGCCATCAAATTTGACCTGAGCTAACTTTGAGCCTAGGAAAAAAAGGTGTTTTTTAAACCCTTCAAAAGGCACCCTAGCATGTTAACATGGAAAACTTAGTAAAAATACCTTAGCCTATGTTTTTTAGTCTTTATTAACATAAATAAACCTTAGGAATATATCTTAGACCTAAGTTTTATTAAGACCCAAGAATAATTAAGCCATATGCATCTTGCAGGATCTAATGAACCATGTTGATCATAGGTCTTGATCCAATGGAGCAAAATGAAGGATGACTTTTCAACCAAAGATTATAAATCTTGATAGCTTAACATGTTGAAGAACCATAGTCCTTCTAACACCAAACTCCAAAGTCATATCTTGAAGAAGCAAAAATACACCACTTGGCATAACTAGGTGATTCAAGATATAAACAACCAATCAAAGGAAACCTTCAAGATATTCATCAATAGTTCACATTTATTTGGGGGTCTTGATCTAATGGAATGAATATAAAAGACCTTATTTGAAAACCAATGGCTAGGTTTCAAAGTAATTTTCATAGGGAAGGCCATGTAAGCACTAAATGATAAATCCAAATATTTGGCATCCCCAAAAAGATATAATATTCATAAGTGAGGCTATCCATAAAATCTAAGGCATGAAGGAATTTGTGAAGTCTGCCACCTTCACCATTAAAGCTCCAAGAAACCCTAGCAAAACAACATAAATCCATAATTATTAACTTTTGAGACATAATTATATTAAATAAGCTCAAATTTCATCTTGAGTAAATAAAATTCAGTCATACACCCAAGGAAATTAAGGTATCATGGTAGTAGCTAGGCAACAATGGAAACAAGAGGTAGAATTGTATTGTCTATGAATAGTTAGGGAAGATGTGTCAAAAGGGATAGCATAAATTACCCCTATAAGTTTTGAGGGATACTATAAACTCCCTAAGACTCATATAGACCTCCCCACCATCAAGGAGTGGACAACCAAGCATAATTTGGACACTATTCTAAGACCCTAGTTAAACCAAGGAGCCCACATATCCATGAACTCATGGCAAAAAGTTACAAAGAATTCAATACATTGGTAGATCAAGAAGAGGATTGTTTGATGAAACCTATAGTAGATTTTGATCTAATTGAAGAAAAACACACTAAGGTGATGGAAATCCTCAAGAAAATATAATAAAGAGGACCCACCAATGTAATCTAAAAGGAATATTCTTATGTAATGCATATATGCTAATTTGTTTGTATATATTGGTTCTATTTTTCAAATTTGTAGTAGGGGGTCATGTGTATTATAATCTTTATATGGAGGATTGTTGTCCTTGTCTTACATATAGATGTTTCAAGAAGTTAACCAGTACATCACCTATGTTCTCTATAAATAGGTAGGAGTTATCATTTTGTAAAGAGATGGACTCTAAGCAATTGTATATAAGAAAGCATATTAATACAACTAAGGAATTCTAAAAGAATTATATGAATAGTTTGTTAAAAGCTAATGTTATCTCTTAATTACATGTTAATGTCTTAGATTTGAATGGTTATTTGCATTTTGAGCTACATTTTCTTTCATAAGGTTGTTAATTTGTGCTATGCTAGATTAGCTGAAAGATCTTAGGTATACTTCACTTCATTTACTCTAGATTTGGATGTGCTCATACTATTCACATTACAATAGTAAATTATTTAAATTAAACCTAGTTCTTACTTGTGATTTTTATATTTCCTTTGATGCTTTCTTGGTTTATGATGAAATCTGGGTTCATACTATTTAACATCATAAATTGGTTCATGTATGCTCAAACCAATTAGAACCATGTCACAATATTTGAGATGGAATCCTACAATCACATTTTATTTTCTAAATTACCTTCTTTTTTTCTATTTTATTTTTCAAAGCTCACCTTAGTTTAAGATCATTGTAAATATCCACCTAGGTTAGTTTTTGGATCATAAATATCACAAAGTTTCAAATATACAGGACCTTGATGGCTCCTAATTACCAAATTAAACAAATATTGTGGACAGCTCTCACACTCTACTTATATTCCACCATAGACATCACAAATTGTCAAAAACTACAACTCATGCCCTAGATCCTTAGCATCCTAAAATGAGAAGTGTTCATCAACACTGAGAGCCCCTATGAGATAGTTAGAATCATCAACAAGAGAAAGAGCTTTGTTGGCACTAGGAGGGCCATTTGATCAATTGTGATATTTCTTGAATTGAGTTTGAAGGATTCTTAACCCTTACGAGTGATTCTTCATTCTAAGTGCAAATATCCTTGATCTTTAAATGGTTTCCCACCTATCTTTGTGATTTGTAAGGCAGAGATCTTAGTTCTCTGTAAAGAATTTATTAAATTCTAGTAAAGACAGCTTTAAGTTTTAAGAATTCATAGTATTTAACATTAGTATGGCTTATTTTTTTTGAATATTGATAATTCCTTATGAATCTTGAGTTTACTTAAGTCACAAGTTGAAAATAATGGTCATCTTTGTATAATTCAACACATCTTTGAGCTTGCTTAGTCAAAGATCAGTGTCCTTTGTCCCTTTATGAGTAAAACTTTATAAAATAGGCTTAGTGTGTAGGTTTATTATTGTTCTTTATGAAATATAACTTGACACACCATATTTCAAATAGGATACTTAATCTTCAAGTTGGAATTGCCAAGTATCATGACCAGATCACATTTAGAGACCAGAGAACTGTTACTCAAGCTAGAAACCCATAGAAGAACTAGGAAAGATAGAGGAAGGTGTAGGCATTCCAAGTCTATACCATCTTCACCTTTATAAGGGGTTCCTATGTTCAATCTTCATCTAGGTATTACATGGCTTGGAAGTTCCCCCATCAATGTAACAAGTGTAGTTCATGAATTACCATGTAATCATAAAAAGTACTTGCCAATATTTAATCCAACTAGTGTTGCGATTGCAGAATAACATGTTAAATATTTCAAGGATAATTTAATATTGTTAAATTTTATCCATGAATATATAACATGTAGGTTATTTCCATTTAAATTAAAGGATGTTTCATATGAATGGTTCCTCAATTTTCCTAATAATTGTATTACCTCATGGAATAACTTTGACACTATCTTTATTGATCAATTTGGAAATATCATAAGCCCCGATGTCATTTATCACCAATTCACAACCATTAAGAGGGATGCAAGTGACCTTATTAGATCCTTCAATGCTAGGTTATAAAAGATGTTTAATGGAACCATGGATCCATATAGACCTAATAAGGCTTTAGCTTTAGATGTTTACAAAGATGTAGTGGACCTTATGACTTTTGTGCTTCTAAAAAGGGCCCTCCCAACTATTAACACATTGGCACAGGCTTATTCTAAAGTGGTGGTTATTAGTGACCAAATATAGCCCCAAAGGTAGATGGCTTATTATATCCCAAAAATTAACCCTAGATGCCTATATTAAACCTTTTCCCAAATAATAACCAAAATGCTCTAGCCTTGTACCATCTCCATACATTGATGTATTACCTACTAGCCATGTTACTCCTAAACAAAACCTAGGTTTATTGAGTCATCAAGCTACTATTAGATCTCACACCAGTGACCAAAAGGGTCTAGTGAAAGTAAATGGTACTAAAAATATCTAAGTCCAAAGCTCTATAATCCTTAATAATAAGAATGAATCTATATTAAATATGGTCAAGAAGCTCAACACAAATTTATTGCAAATACAAAAATAAGTTGGCAATGCTAATGACAACTTTAGAAGGAACTTTACCTTCAAAAAGTTTAATAAAACTAGAAATAGATTTTAGAATGATAGCTTCTACAATAACAAAGCCAATGACCCTTCTTATAGCAAGAAGACCATGGATATTAATCTCACTGATATTGCCTTGCCAACCTATTGTAGGGTATGTGCCACATCTAAACATGGTAAGATTGATTGCATTGATTTTTGCAAAGTCTTTGAAGATTTCCAAGAAGAACTTGACATATTTGAAGTAGTCCCAAACAATGATACTACTACAAGTCCTTCTAGGTCCAAGCCATCTAACCAAGTGCACATGGTAGAAATATTCCAATTCTCTTTCCAAAAAGACAATGAGCATGAAAATATTCCTAAAGAGATTCAAGCATTCCATCAATTCTTGAAAACCTACCCTCTAAAAAATAGAGAGAAAAAAGCCATTGACTACTTCAACTGCCCATAAAAATCATGGGATTCTTCTAGACACTACACCAAGGAATGATCCTAAACCACCTAAGGGTAGTTATTCTAAGCCTACTATTGAACATTCAAGCAACACTAGTTACAACATTATGGAGGATATGAAGATCAAAGCCAACATCACTCTACATCAGCTAACACAAATTATAGAACAAAGAGACTTAATCTTGGAATCATTGTCCAAGAAACTTGGGAAGCCTCCAAAAAGTGATAGTGCAAATATAACTATGCAAATAACTAAGGCAGAGTCTCCACCCTTCCTACTCATAGTCAAGATATTTAGAAAGAATGTCCATGATTACCTTTTAGATTTTGGATCCTTAATTAACATCATGCCTATAGGGATATGTGAACAACTTAGGTTGACCCCAATCAAGTCTAATGGGGTAGTCACACAATTGGACAATTCAAAGGTCAAATTCATTGGGGAATTATTGAACATGCATATGCAATTGGCTAGTGAACTAAGAGTTCAACAATTTATGGACATACAAGTGGTGGATATCCCTAGTGCATATCAATTTCTCCTTAAGGTCAAATGTTCAATAAATATAAGGGGATAATAAATCAAAGACAAATGGCTCAAGGGCATCCAATTGGAAAGGAGATCAACAGTTTATAGAGGTCTAAGTTTAAGGAGATCAATGGATGAGAAAAGGTCAATTTTTGAAAGGATCCTAGTGGGACTTAGATCAGCCAATCAGCAGAAGACAACAATGATTTCTCCTTTAAACTCTAATGACATGGTCTATATCTCACATATAGAACATGCAAACTGACCCAATCTCAATTAGATGCATCCCAGTGGAGTGCGAACATACAGGAATAAAAGATCTATAGTCTAAGACTATAGTAAGGAGCACATTAAGTTTTAAATTCAAGGATAAAATCATTCACACTTAGAAGGGACATGTAACTACCTTCGACATGGCTTTGTTAGTTCTCAAAGAAGGGACTTGAATGCATGAGGGCCTTGAGGAGATTTGTGGTGTTTTTGGATGGCTAATCTCATGATTAATGTAGTTTCATGCTTTCAATGTTGAAGAGCTTGATAACAACAAAGAGTGATCCACAGTTATTGGTAACTTCTCTCATTTCCTCACTCTAACATGCGATTCCCTCTTCACTGTTGTCCTTTATTTAATATATACAAGCTTTTGAGCCATTGTAAAGGTTGAATTTTCTATGTTTGGATAACATATATATTATACCTCTTCTGATGAATAAGATAGAGTTCATATCCCCTCAAAAGTTTGTGTTTTAGTGTATTTTCATGGTCTATTGGGAGATGAAAGTGATATCTAAGTCTTCCTCTCATCTTATCCTTTCCATTATACCTATTTATAGGTGTTAAGCTTATCCTTATAGGTCGCATAGTGTGTTTTATCATCTTGTTTATATGGTAAGTGCAATCTCTCTCTAGTGTCTTTGATAGACCTATTAAAAAATTACCTTAGATCATGCATAAGCCCAAACCTCTACATGAAATATTGATGATCAGAGGCTATAATTTGTGTAGTGTGATCAAATTTATGTCTTTTTCTATCATCTCAATGCATCTCAAGTAGGTGGAGGTCATATTTTTTGGTATATCACCCTCATAGATAGGATTTCCCTTCAAGTTCCTTTCTTACCTTTTCCCTCTTCCCTTTTATTCAAAAATTTATAGCATATATTAAGGGTACTAAGTGATACACCAAAGGGAACTAACCCTTATAATCTAGAGATTTGATCAGTTGATTAGGTCACCCATAGCCTTTTCCATGTTTCAGTAGACTGTAAAGGCCTGGAACTACCTTCACAAGGGTGTACATCTGATTGACAATAGTTTTTGGCATGCCTGATAGGACCAAGGTGAGGAATATTGTTGGTGTGTATCTCCTCTATCAAATTTTAGAAGCAAGTAATTAGCACCAATGGTGACTCCAAATTAAAGCTTCTAGTTATGAGCATATTAGTTTTGTCTCTTTATAGATTTTAATCAGCTCCTACATCTCACTTGGCATATGAGGCTAATATGAATATCTATGGTTAATATCCATATAACACCTATCTATCCTATCAAAAACCCTATCACATACCATCCATATCATCACCTAGATAGACTCTAATAAGCCTTGACAAGCATGCTCTAGGATTGTGCTCATAAAAATGTTAGGGTCAAGATGTCCCTACTCAAAATATCCATTATGTGAGAGGGTCATTGGGAAAAAGAAAATCAAAATGGGCACCTATTGAGAGATCAAATTGGAATAATCTCATAGGTGACATGATGGATATAGGCAATTACATTTAGAGCATTAAGGACAAGCTGAAAGGACTTGAGGAATAGTAGGGACAACCACACCAACCTTTTGTGCCTACATATACACCACCTCAACCTTCTTATATGCCATCCCTTCCTCCTTAAGTGACCATTTGAAGTGCTCCTTTTAATTTTCCAAGTCCTTCATATGTTCCTTAAACCTTTCTTTCTTGAAAATCTATTCAAAAGAGCTATCAAAAAAATGAAGAGCTTATTGTAGAATAGCCTACTATTGAGATCCAAGGATCCTTTCTTATCCAAGAAACCCTTATGAAATCCTTTAAGGTTCCAAGATAGAACCAAGTGGTAAAGTCATGGAGTGGGAAAATGAAGGTAGATCTATAATTAAGAGTCCAAGATAAAGAAGGATATGAACCCCTACAAACCTCCATCATCCCTCTTCAAGAGCCTTCTTCTATTCCTAACCACCTTAAGGAGGAGCTATTTCAAGATAACATAGAAGAATAAATTAGAGAGTTATAAGTAAAGATAAGGAAAGAAGAGGAAAAATAGAATCATAAGATCAAAGGAGAGCCTCTATCTTTCCCATCTTAGAAATCCATTCATAGCAGTGGGTAGAAGAAGGAAAAGGTGGTGATACCTGAAGTCAGACAAGAGACCTTGTAACCTCCACTTATTTCCCCTAAAAATCCTAGAGCCTTTCCTTCATGGAGAGCCATTAAAGAGGCAAAGAATCAAGAAGAGGAGGTGAAGGTGATAAAATTAGAGAAACTTCAGGAATAAAATCAAGAACCTATGGTAACTTCCCTAAACCTTTCTCACCTTGTTGAGTGTTTTAAAGAATATATTATGCCACTCTTTGAGAAAGAGCCTCTCCTCTACAAGGAAAAATTAGAAGATGCATCCAAAGAGGCTACTAAAGAGGATGTCACAAGTGACTATGAGGAATAAATCACCATAGGCCCCCCTTGGTAAGGAAAAAATCAAATCAGCCTTCTTAAATATAGGAGAACATATTAAAGACTCTTTTCTAGTGCATGAAATAGACCACACTATTAAGGATGCAAAGCTACCACTTTATGTTGAGAATGAGGGGGTTAAGGCTGTCATTTCCTTAGATGAACTACCACATTATAAGAAGGATGAGGAAATGAATGAAATGATTGATCAAACTAATGAACTTGTGGAACATGCAAAGTTTACCAATCAATCGAAAGGATCATTTGAGGCCTTTTTGAGATATTAAGAGTTGGCTATGTTTTTCTCCAAGGAAACTATGGTTTTGTTTCATCCAAAGAGAGAAACCTTATCAAGTAGATCAAAGGGGATGGAGTAGGTAGTCTTTCAACTCTACCACCTCAATATTTCATTGTAGACATGGACTTCTTTTAGGTCTTTGGAATGGGCTATCAGCTCCTTGATAAATCTAAAAAACATGAAATAAAAAACAAGCCCAATCCTACTGAAGACACCATAGAAATCAAAGAGGTATGCCTTGTTAAGCCACCACTGGAGGTTATAGTTAAGGAGCCATATCAAGAATTTGAGACTATATGGATTCACATAGTTGACCTAGTTCGAGCTACTTGGTTCTCATTGAACATAATGACAAAGAAGCTGACAGTTACAACAAAGAAGAAGTAGGCATCATGACCAAGGGTCAAGAAGTTATATGCCTTATTCAATCCCTTATCTCATGATGTAATAAAAGTATCAAACTTTCCTTTTGATCTAAGAGGAAAGGGTACGCATAGTTTTAGGGTGTATATATTAGATTAGTTTTATTCAAATTCCTTTAAGTGATATTTTAGGCACATTTCTTTGTTGTCTTTATTTTTTTATGGGCTAGTTTCCTTTCAATAAGTGCCTTGGGCACTCTATTCTACTTTGTTCTTTTGGGCCATTATTTTTTTTTCAAGAGAGGTTAGAGTAGTATTAGCACTAGGTCAATATGTTGAACATAAATGGATACTTTTTACCCAATTGATTAGACTCTGACCAACTAGTCTAGGTTCTCTTGTATTAATAGGCATACAACCCCTATGAGTTGCCAAAGATGTTGGCTACTTTTGGCCCACATATAAATCCATTACATGGTTTGATAAAGTAGTAGATTAAAGTTTTAGAAATGGATCTAACATTTGCAAATAGAGAGGATCCAAGCAAGTTTTTCTAAGGATCAAGCAATAGTATTCAAGAATAAGCTTGCAAGCCAAAATCTAAGTGCAAAACCTTTTATCTAGCTTAGTCTTTACTTGTTCACTCTTTTGGACTTTATGGGGACTAAGTGTTTCTTTTCTTTTGGGATCCTTTTTGGCTAAGTGTTGAATTCTTTTAGACAAGTTGTTTGAGACAGTTTTTGAATGAATAATTATTTTAGACAAAATGTCTAAAGTAAAAGATAAAGACCTTTTCTTTCAATAAAATTGTCTGGGACAATTTTCTTGAAGGCTAACTCTTAAATAAAATGGTCCTTTTTAGAATTCCTAAAGGAATTATTCTACATAAAAGTGTCCTAAACACTTTTCCTGAAGGGTAATTTTCTTTCAAATAAGACACTTTTCCTTCGAGAAAATTGTTTGAGACCATTTTTTTGAAGGGCACTTAGAAAGAAGTTTGAAAGTACCTTTTTTGAAAAAGTGCCTAAAGACAAAAGGTTGAAGGAATTTTTTTTGAAGGAATTCCTTCAGACAAAGTGGCTGAAAAGACTTTTCCTTTGAAAAAGAAAAGCTCAAAGAAAAGGCAGGGGAATTCCTTTGAGAGAAATAGGCACAAGGACAAAGTCTATGGAAAATCCCAAACAAAGTACTCAAAAGAAAGTGGCTAAGGAACATTAAGTTCAAATAGTAATTAAATATAAGGGGATAATCAATCAAGGACAAGTGACTCAAGGCCATCTAATTGGCAAGGAGATCAATGGTTTATAGAGGTCCAAGTTCAAGGAGATCAACAAATGAGAAAAGGCCAAGTTTTCAAAGTATCCTAGTGGGACTTAGATCAGCCAATCAACAAAAGACAACAATGATTTCTCCTTTCAACTCTAATGATGTGGTATAAAAATCACATATAGAACTTAAAAAGTGATGCAAGCTTAATTAGATACATCCAGGTAGAGTGTAAACATGCAAGAATAAAATATCTATAGTCCAAGACTAGTAAGGAACATGCCAAGTTTTAAATGCAAGGATTAAATTATTCACAATTGGTAGGGATATGCAGCTACCTTCAACATGGCTCTATTAGTTCTTAAAAAATGAACTTAAATGCATGAGGGTTTTGAGGAAATTTATGATGTTTTTGGATGGTTGATCTCATGATCAAATTAGTTGCATGCTTTCAATGTTGAGGAGCTTGAGAACAACAATGAGTGATCCATAGTTATTAACAACTTATCCTCTTAGTTCTCCACTCTAATATGCAAGTCCCTCTTCTCAGTTGTCCTTTATTTTATATATACAAGATTTTGAGCCATTGTAAAGTTTGATTTTTCCATGTTCGAAGAACATATATATTTTGCCTCTTTTGATGAATAAGAAAGAGTTCATATCTCCTCAAAAGCTTGTGTTTTAGTGTATTTTCATGGTCTATTAGGAGATGAAAGTGATAGTTAAGGCTTCCTCTCATCTTATCCTTTCCATTATACCTATTTTCAAGTGTTAAGCTCGTCCTTGTAGGTCACATAGTGTGCTTTATCATCATGTTTATATGACAAGTGCAAGCTCTCTCTAGTGTCTTTGACAAACCTATTGAATAATTGACTTAGATCATGCATCAAGCCTAAACCTCTATGTAAAATATTGATGCTTGAAGGTTGTCATATGAGTAATGTGATCAAATTCATATATCACCATCATAGATAGGATTTCCCTTCAAGGTCCTTTCTTACCTTTTCCCTCTTCCCTTTTCCTCGATAGTTTGTAGCATAAACTAGGGGTCCTAAGTGATACACCAAAGGGAACTAGCCATTAGAATATAGAGATTCAATCTATTGATTAGGTCACCCATAGCCTAGGATTGTTTCCATGTTTTAGTAGACTATGAAGGCCTAAAAATACCTTCACAAAGGTGTGAGTCTAATTGACAACAGGTCTTTAAGGAGGTCAAGAAACTGATGGATGTAAGGATTGTGTTTCCTATTCGGTATTCCACTTTGGTTGCTAACTTGGTCCTAGTCAGAAAGAAGAATGGAGAAATTAGATTATGTATAAACTTTAAAAATATAAATAAATCATATAAAAAGGACAATTACCCCTTACCTTCTCTAGACCAGGTCATTCAATTTATTTTAGGATCCACCATCATGTCTTTTTGGATGAATTTTCTAGATATAACCAAGTGCTTGTTGCCAAAGAAGATAAAATGAAGACAACCTTTACCACTAAATAGGGAACATATGCTTATAAAATAATTCCCTTTAGACTAATTAATTTAGGGGTAGCCTTTCAAAGATACATGGACCATGCTTTCCAAGGTCTAGTAGCCAAATGCATCATCATTTACATATATGATCTAATAGTGTTTTCCAAGAATAGAGAAGATCCTTTCATACACCTACATCAAGTGTTTAAAAAGTACAGGAGGTATGGTATATCCCTCAACCCTAAGAAGAGCATATTTTATGTTATTGAAAGAAAACTATTGGGGCATGTCATCACCAAAGAAGGGATCTCCATAGATCCTGAGAGAGTGGAATCCATTTCCAATATTAAGGTACCTAATAGTAGGAAATAACTAAAGTCATTCTTTGGTAGGATAAAATTTGTAAGGAAGTTCATCTTCGAATTTATTGAGATTGTCAAACCCCTAAATGATATGCTTAAAAAAGAGTCTAAAATCACTTGGGATGAAGGATCCAAGAAAGCATTTGCTGACATCAAGAAGTCAATCAGTCAAAACCTAGTTTGGATAAGTCCTGACTTCTCAAAGGACTTTTACTTATATTCATTTGCTTTTGACCACACCATGGTTGTAGTCTTGACTCAAAATATTGATGGAAATGACCACCCTATAGCATTCATGAGCACCAATTTCAAAAATGTAGAAGTAAACTATTCCATGATTGATAAGCAAGATTATGCATTGGTGAAGGAAGTAAAAACATTAAGACATTACATCCTTAGAAATAAGGTGCATGCCATATTACCAAACCTAGCCATAAAGCTTATGTTGAGTCAGAATGAGCTTGGGGAATGAAGGGGCAAGTGGATGTCAATTTTATGAGAGTATGATATAGAAATGAAGATTGCCAAACTAGTGAAATGCCAAGGCCTAGTCTAGATGATTTCCAACTCTAACCCTAAGCTTCATGTCATGCAAGTTGATCAACAAAACTTCCAACCCAATGAATGGTATGGATCTCTAATCTACCTACTTATTAATGGTATTGTCCCTCAGGACTTACCAAAGAATATAAGAGAGCCTTAAGGCTCAAAGTAGCCCATTACCTCATCAAAGATGGAGTCATATATAGGAAGAACTTTAAAGGGATCTACTTAAGGTGTGTGTCTAAAGAAGAGGCTTCTCAAATCATGTCCAATTTTCATTAAAAACTAAGAAGTGGACACCCTTTAGGGAGAACCGTATCTCACAAGATTATTATGGATAGGTATTATTAGCCCACCATTTTCAAGGATGTTCACAAGCATGTGAGGGAGTACCACTATGTCAAATATTTAGCACAAAAGAGCCAAAAATAGCCATGCCTTTACAACTAGTGATGGTATACAAACCTTTTACATAGTGGGGGTTAGAATTTGTGGGGGTAATTAAACTTAATTCCTCTAAAGGCCAAAAGTATGTCATGACTGCTACAAATTATTGCATAAGGTGGACTGAAGCTTTAACCACCAAACAATGTAAGACAAAGGAGGTGATCAAATTTTTAGAAGAAAATATTTGCACTAGATTTGGAACCCTAGTTTCCTTAATTTGTCACAATGATCTGCATTTATATCCATAGAAATGACCAAATGGGCTTATGATAATGGCATCTCTTTGAATTTCACATCCAATCATTATCCTTAAGGAAATGGAGTCTCTGAATCTACCAATAAGAATCTTATGAAACCCATCAAGAAGTCTATTACAGATAAACCTAAAACATGACACAAACTCCTTAAGTATGCATTACAAGATGATTGTATAAGGATCAAGAAAGCACTCAAGGCTTCACCATTCTTGTTGATGTATGGTTAGGAACCTATCTTTCCCATTACCCTCAAGTTACCCACATTCACATTCATGCAAGAATACATGGAAGAGAGCCAAGAACTCACTATTTCTAGGTTGGTATACATCATCCAAATGGAGGATATTAGAGAAAAGGCATTTTTAGACTTCAATAGACATCAAAAAAATATGAAATTATGGTTCTATAAGAGGTTTAAAGTGAAGGTGTTCAGACAAAGAGACCTAGTCCTCCTTTGGGACAAGGCATTAGAACCTAAAGGTAAGCATGGTAAGTTTACACCCTTGTGGATTGGCCCAATACCAACTTTCATAAATTTTAGGAAAAAACACATTTAAGTTAAAAGACCTTCAAGGAGTAGAATTCATATTTCCCACCAATGGGCAATATCTCAAACACTACTTTGTTACTACTCCACTAGGAGTCTTCATGGAATAAAATATATAAGATTGTTTAAGGTTAAAGTAGGTATTCTAGTTAGTTTCTCTCCTCATTTTGATTTCCTTGATTTGCTTATTTATATGTGTTTGCTTTCCTACTTTGTTTATCTATATTTGTTTGCTTTTTTTTGTATGCTTGCTTCCTATTTTAGTTGTGTTGTTTTACTTTAATAAAGTTTTATAAACTGTTCTTGCTTAGAATCTCCCTAGATTGCTTAAAATTTTAGTATTTCAAAATGATGGCATGAACCCTACATAGGAAAACCCAAGGCTATAATATAACATCATGTTATAATAAGACTCACATAGAAGTCAGTTACGTCACAAGAATCCAAAACATTGCCTGAGACCAAATCTCTTTTGTGAGAATAATCATGTATGTGGAAGGAGAGTTTAAAAGGTTAAGGCATATACATTCTTACACTTAAAACACATCTTTATTTGAGATCAAGGTTTCAATTGTAGGTGATTATCCTAAGGCCAAAATTTTTGACCAAATCCTTTAAACCTAGCTATCTTGTCTCCCAACCTTTGTTAAAAGACCTAACATAAAAAAAATAAAAGAGGATTTATTGTTAAATCAAAAGATGTGGAGTCAAAGGTGATTCAGGCAACCTCCATTGGGCCTATGGTTGCTTGGTTGGTAGTAGAGTAAGGCCATGAGTGGAGCCAAAGGCATATTTTTTGGGGCTATGGATACTTGGTTGGTAGCAAAGCAATTCCCAAGCCTTCCTTAATCTAAGAGCAACCATTCTTAATGAATTTATAAATATTCTCAAAGTCAGATGTAATGGTCAAAAGGTATGAACCTGGATGTTGTTTCCTGAAGTCTCATGACAAATAATAAGTGGAATCAAAACACACACACAACATGTTTAGGCTTTGACATGAGAATTTAAATTTTTCATATTTGAGGCTTATTTCAACCTTGAACTGATCTAGGTAATGATATTTGGTCAAAGGAGATAAAGGGCTTATGTGTTGGTCTAATTTAGAGTTTCTAGGCTCTAACATATTACTATATTCCCCCTATGAATCTCTATTTTTTGGGACCAACATACCCCCATTTTTCTGCTTCTATAAAATATGGACCCTTGTAAATGTTTTAAAACATATATACCTTGAATTGGCTTTGGAAAGATCATTCTTTATTAGAATTTTAAGATCATCCACTTGAAGGGACATGAACCTCTACATATCTGATCATGATTATGATTTATATGCTAACCCTACTGATGGCTATATTTGGATAATGAATTGCATGTTTCATGGAAAAAGAGAGGGTTCCTAATTAAAAAACTCTATGATTTAAATTCAAAATGGTGGGAGAAGTTTAATGGGAAACTATATTTCTTTTTTGAATAAACCTAAGTCTAATTTTATATTAAGGCTCGATCATGTTTCCAACATGACCAAACCTTAATATAAAATCATACTGAGATGTTTTTATTTTTTACCCCCATTGTTAACCTCTTAAGCTTACCTAATTGTTAGTCCATAGGCCCCTTTCATTTATAGACAAGGCTCTTTGTTTAGTGTAAGATTCAATCTTAAATGTATTTGTGTCTATTAACACAAAAAACATCCTAAGATCAAAACCTTAGTCTAAACCATTATACATATTGGGTCTTAGCTTAAAAATTTGATTTAATCATAGATCCAATGGCTCTCTCTTCCCTAAAGATCCAATCTAATGGTGTGAGATCACCTAGGAAGAGCCATGCATCAATTTTGCTCTTTATGAAAAAGTTCTTACATGAATTAAATTGATAGTATCACTCCCATCATTTGACACTCACGAGGATGTTTTTGATGTTAGCAAGACCTTCAAGTTGAACCTTGTCCAAACTTTTACCTAAGTCTTAAAGGGAGTGCATTAATGTTTTAACGTTAGGCTTAGCATAATAAACTTTAGCTCTAAGTTCATCATGTTTATTCATTGAATTAACTTAGGACTAATCATTTGACTTAAGTCTATATTTGAGTGATTGATGACTTAAAATTCATTCACTTTTGTAGATCCAATGATCCACTTTCACCCTCATATCTTGATTTAATGGTGTGAAGTTAAAATAGTCCCTAATAGTTCAAATGCAATCATCTTCAACCTACTAGATCATGATCAACAACCCTTGTTACATCACAAATCTAATCCAATGGTGTGAATTCTTCGATCGATAAACCTTGATGTGAGGTCATATGGACTAAGGCCATAATTTTAATTTAAAGATTTATTATGTTCATAAACACAATATGACCTCAAGACTCAAACCTAAGCCCTCATAGATCAAAACTCAAGACTAAATTTGACAGTCTCACTCCCATCATTCGATGTCTATGAGTACATCTTTGACATTAGTGAGGCCATCAAATTTGACCTCAACTAACTTTTAGCCTAGGTAAAAGGGGAATTTTTAAATCCCTTCAAAAGGGACCCTAACATGTTAACATTGAAAACTTAGCATAAAAGACCTTAACCTAAGTTTGTTAGTGTTATTAACATAAATAAACCTTAGGAATATATCTTAGGCCTAAGTTTTATTTAGGCCCAAGACTAATTAAGCCATGCGCATCTTGTAGGATCCAATGAACTACACTTGATCAGAGGTCTTGATCCAATATATTAAAATTAAGGATGAATTTTCAACTGAGGATGCCAAAGCTTGATAACTCAACACATGGAAGAGCCACCCTCATTCTAAAACCAAACTCCAAATTCATATCTTGAAGAAGCAAAAATATGCCACTTGGTGTAACTAGGTAATTCAAGATTTAAACAACCAATCAAAAGAAACCTCTAAGATCTTTATCAATAGTTCATTCTCATTTGGGGGTCTTGATCCAATGGAGTGAAGATAAAAGACCTGATTTGAAAACCAATGACTAGTTTTCAAATGAATTTTCATGGGGAAGGCCACGTAGGTGCCATGTAAGAACTAAATGATAATTACAAAGATTTAGCATGCCTAAAAAGATAGAATTTGCAAAAATGAGGCTATCCATAATATCTAAGGCATGAATGAATTTATGAAGTCCACCACCTTCACCATCAAATCTCTAAGAAACCCTAGAAGAACAACATAAGTCCCTAATTCTTGACTATTGAGACACAATTTCATTAAACAAGCTCACATTTCATCTTGAGCAAAGAAAAGCCAGTCATACACCTAAGGCAATTTAGGAATCTTGGTAGCATCTAGACAACAATGGAAACAAGAGGTAGAATTATATTTGTCTATAGATAGTTAGGGAAGATGTGTCAAAAGGGATAGCATACATTTCCCTTGTAGCTTTTGAGGGCTATTATAAACTCCCTAGGACTCATATAGACCTCCCCACCATCAAGGAGTGGATAACTAAGCATAATTTGGACACTATTCAAAGACCTTGGTTAAACCAGGGAACCCACATATCTAAGAACTCATGGCCAAAAGTGACAAATATTTCAATACATTATCAATCAAGAAGAGAATTGTTTGATGAAACCTATAGTAGATTTTGAGTTGATTAAAGAACAACACACTAGGGTGAAGGACATCCTCAAGCAAAGATAACCAAGAGGACCCACTAATGTAATTTGAAAGGAATATTCTTTTATAATGCATATATGCTAGTCTGTTAGCATATTTTGGTTCTATTTTTCAAATTTGATGTAGGATGTCATGTGCATTATAATCTTTATATGAAGGATAGATGTCCTTGTCTTACACATAGATGTTTTAGGAAGTTAATTGGTACATCACCTATGTTCTCTATAAATAAGAGTTACCATTTTGTAAAGAGAGGGACTCTGAGCAATTATATACAAGAAAGTATTTTAATACAACTAAGGAATTCTAAAAGGATTTTTTGTATAGTTTGTTAAAATCTAATGATATCTCTCAATTACATGTTAATTTCTTAGATTTGAATGGTTATTTGCATTTTGAGATACATTTTCTACCATAAGGTTGTTAATTTGTTCTATGCTAGATTAGATGAAAGATATTAGGTATACTTTAATTCATTTTCTCTAGATTTGGATGTGTTCATGTTATTCACATTACAATAGTAAATTATTCAAATTAAACCTATTTCTTACTTGTGATTTCTATATTTCCTTTGATGCTTGCCTAGTTTATGATGAAATATGGGTTCATATTATTTTACATCATAAATTAGTTCATGTATGCTCAAACCAATAATAACCTTATTAGGTGAAATTATAAATTATTGTACATATGATAAGTCATTATATGTTATTTCTTAAGTGGTCAAGAAATATAAGAACTATCTAATGGGAAAGGAAATAATTGTTTATACAAATCAAAAACCTCTTCAATATTTACAAGCATAAAATAAACTTCAAAAAGATAAACATTATAAATGGATGTGCTTATTCCAATAATTTCATTTGGTTATCAAATAATAAATTTGTGACTAACAAGTTAGTGAGCATGCTATCAAGGCCTCATTTGATTTCAACTAAGGGCACTACAACCTTTATTGAACATTTCTTTCATGAATCTTATGTATAAGGATATGAGCATGATTCATATTTTGGGGAACATTTCATCAAGAAAATAATTCCTTAGGTATAAGTTTTGGACCCAAGGAGGATTATTATCTTCAAGGAAATTTTCTTTAAAAGATGGGTAATATTTGTGTGCCTCAATGAAAAACAGTTCAACTAATGAGGCAAGCACATACTTCAAGAGTTGTAATGAATTTTATAGTTATAAAGACAATGGAACTTTTACAAAGGTATATTTCTTGGTAAAATATGTTATGTTATATTGATAAGTTAATAAGAGGATGTGCATTATTTAGTACAAGTAAGATTATTAACATGAAGTTGAGTTTATATATGCATGACTATTTCCTTTTGGGCCATGGGAAATAATTTCCATGGATTCTTTAGGTAGGTTTCCTATGTTAGAGAAGGGATATGATTATTATGTTGTAATTATGCCTAATTTTAGTAAGATATGTATTCCTATTACTTGTAAAAATACCCTTAAAGGTAGTTATGTAGCTGAGTTATTTTTTTGCTCATGTGTAAGTTCACCTTAGGTTGCCTAGATCTATCATTTCAAAAAGGATTTAAGATTTGTTGGAAAAAATGGTCTACATTGTGAAAGAAATAGGATAAAAATTTGAAGTGGTTTATCACTCTTCATCCACAAACCCATGGGCAAATTAATGTAATGAATATAACATTTTTGAAACTTTTAATATGGTATAAAAGGAATAATCCTAAGACTTGAGATGAAAATTTGGTGTATATTCAACATTCCCATAATAGGGCATTGTATTCATCTACCACTAAATTTTCTTTTGAAACTTTTTTGGTTACTTACCTCAATGTGCATTTGATGTTTTTGGGGGATATACATATATATTAAATGAGAAATTATATCCAAATATCCACAATGCTAAAAGATTCATTGAGAAGATTAAAAAAATACCTCCAAGTGCAAGGGAGGTTGGAGGAGTCATAGGCCAAGTATAAATCACACCATGATCAACATAGGACTAAACATATCTTCCTTATTAGAGATAAGGCATGGATTTTCTTGATAAAATAAAGGATCCAATTTAAAATTAAGAACCTTTAACCTGCTAGATATGGTCTAATTTTCATTTTCTAACAAGTGGGTGTTTTACCCTAATTTTGTTATAGAAACCCTCGTAGAATAGAAACTAGTAGAATAATTTAGATTGATAAATGTGGTTTTCAAGAATATATATAGATGTAAATTAATTAAATTTATTGAAATGATTATACAAGTGGCATATGATAAATATAATAATCACAACAAAGGGTGAGTACTTTTATTTTTCTAGTTGACTATCTATGACTATATTCTGGTGGTGGAAAAAATACTACCACAGGCATGTGATTCATCTAGTTCAAAAACTATGTTTATGTATACATAGGGTTGGTTCTCTTGGTTATAGTTAGTATCAACTATAAATACTGACATTTTATGTTTGTTACTGACCTGTGCCAAAAAAAGTATTGTGTCCATATGGTCACCTTTGCATATCTTTGAAAGTGTTGTATGTGTGATGTTGAACCCTGAAAATGTGAAAAACTTTAAAATTCATCCTCTTTCACCATAAAACCTAAGTATGATTATGAGGGATATAAACCTAAAAAAACTAATAAAGTGTAATGGGTTTATCCTACCCCGATCACCACCATTTGATGATTGATTATTTCCAATGTATCTAATACTTTAAGGAGGTAAATCAAGCCATATGTCATTTTCCCATCTAGTGTGACTATGTAATTTTTATCCTTATGTATATATATATATATATATATATATATATATTTGATACTTGGAAATTATTAATTTTACTTGTATTTAGTGTGCTTTAGACTTAGCTTATGATTGTTTCTAGTGATAAATTCATAATTTGGGAAGAAAATTATATATTTTATCAATGTTTAATAGTGTATATATGTGTACCAAATAAGTTCCAAGTCCCCCATTAAGTGAGGCATTTATTTGTACATATATGATTCCAACTGGTTTATTTCTCATGCAACTGACATGCTAAAAATATGGTTTCACTCTGAAAAAATATTTGATTTTTAATAGTCATTGGTGAGAGAGGGTTTGTATTGACCAAATCATGTCAATATAAAATGGAAATACTAATTGATCCTAATGTTATTAACTCAAATATAGTTTGAAATAATTATAGGCATGGATATGTTTGTGTAATATAGTAAGCAAGTTAAAAATAGACAGTGAGGTTCATATAGGTGTGTAATCACCAAAACCAAAGGATAACTCATAAGTTAGCATGTAAGTATGAGAAAATGGCATATTAAGACCATGTTTTTATAATTAATTCATGAAAGATAAATGTATGTCAAGAGGAATTGATTTATATATATATGATTCCAATTGGGTAATTTATCATGTAATTGACATGTTAAAAATATGGTTTCACTTTGAGAAAATATTTTATTTTTAATAGTCATTGGTGAGATAGGGTTGGTACTGACCAAATCATGTCAATATAGAATGGAAATACTAATCGATCCTAATGTTATTAACTCAAATATATTTATTAAATAATTATAGGTATGGATATGTCTATGTAGGATAGTAAGCAAGTTCAAAATAGACAGTGAGGTTCATATAGGTGTGTAATCACCAGAACGAAAGGATAACTCATAAGTTGGCATGTAAATGTGAGAGAATGGCATATGAAGACCATGTTTTTGTAATTAATTCATGAAATTTAAATGTATGTCAATATTTTCATTTTTAAGTAATTAATACCATATTTTAATATCTACAAATACCTCCATTTTATTCTAATAATAGTAATAATCTGTTAAAAGGAATGTGTAGTAGGTGAGGTTGGTGATGTAACATACATATTAATTATAGGAGGGGTAAAGGTTACCTATATATTAATAGGTATGGACATATTTTGTATGCCTCTTTTTACACATAAACCTTATTTGGATGTTGCATATGTCATAATAATTGTAAACATATGAATAGGGCTAATAGTAGAGGTTTGAGTACCTAAGGTGGAAATAATATCTTAAAAGGATGGATTAACAATGATAAATGTCTCTTTATTTTTCCATGAGATGTAATTATATTAGTTTGGTATGTAACCTTATATGTTAGGATAAATTTTAAAACTCTACTCACATTCTTAGGAGATTAATGGAATCCTTGACAAAACTTGGACAAGGATTTAACATGGTTAGTATCTACCCCATTAAGTTCATTGGGATGAATTATATTTATTCCTCATTATTATCTTAATTAGTGTGTTTATTTTTATTATCTTAATTATCATGTTTGAATGGATTCATGTCAGCATAATCATCTATTTTCACATAGTCATGAATTATTACATCATTAAAAGAAGAAAATACATTAATTTTATCCATTTTAGATGAAGTAGAATGAATTTGGTTATGCTCTATATGGATCCCACTTAATATAGAATTTTTTCTTAGAGGTATAAGGTAAATACCCTTCTTGTATGGAATAACATGGAATCATGAAAGTATGTAGATGCCTAGGGACAAAGGTGAAAATATTTTTCTTTTTTGTATAGATAAATTAGAGATCAGATCTGAAATCCTAAGATGAAAAATCTAAAACTTTAGAAGGATGAATCCCTAAGGTAAACTTAGGGCTTTACATGGCTCAAAAAAATGTACATATTCACCAATATGTTTACCTTAAATTGGTTTTATAAACCTTAATAGGATAGAAACTATTAGAATAATTTAGATTGATAAATATGGAATTCAAGAATATATCTAAATATAGAGTATTGAAACTAGTTGTAATGATTTGACAAGTGGAATATGCTAAATATTATTAGTAAAAAAAATGGGTGAGTACTTCTATTTTTCTATTTTATTATATTATGATAGTGGAAAACATAAAAAAATGGGTAAGTCCTATGATTCATTCAATCTAGGAACTATGTTTTTTATTTATAGGGTTAGTTCCATCAGATATGGGTTAGTATCAACCATCAATATTGACTTATTCTAGTGGATATTGAACTAAGTTTAAAATAAGGACTATGAAAATATGATAACCTTTACCTCTATTTGAAAAAAATCATGTACAATGTCAAATTATACACAAATCCAAAAATAAACCTCCTTCACATGAAAACCACATATGTGTTTGTGATGGCTAGAAACTTGCAAAAATTATGAAATAATAATGGGTTAAGCTAACCCCAATCACCCTTGTTTGATTATTGACCACTACCTATGTATCTAATACTCCATAGAGGGAAATAAAATCATGTGTAGATATCTCACATATTATTATTATATTTATTTATAGACCTTTCTTATGTGTATGAAACTAATGATTTGGATTTTATATTTGATAATTATTGCTTTTAATTGGATTTGGTATGCTTCAATTTGGTATGATTCATATTTGTCTTATGACTACTCCTAGTGATAGATTCACAATTTGGGAATAATATGAAATATTTTCTCAATGTGCAATAGTGTATATATGTGTCCTATATATGTGCCAAGTACTTCATTAAGTAAATCCTTGATTTGTAAATGTATGAATCCAATTGAGTACATTCTCATACCACTAACACACTTGATAGATGGGATGACCCAAGGAAAGGTTTTATTTTAAAAATTAGTTACTATTAGGAGAGGGTTACTATTGACCAAATTAGGTCAGTAATGACTAGTGATACTAACTGAGCCTAACATTGATGACCTATGTATACATGGAAAAAATTAAAGGTCTAAATATTATGTGTTGGATAGTAATTGGGTTTGAAACAAACAAAGACATTCTTGTAGGTGTTTAATCAATAGAGTAAAATGATCAAATCATAAGATAGCATGTAGGTGTGATAGAATGGTATATTAGGACCATTTTTGTGAGCTCAAGTCATGCATGTTAAACTTATATCAAGCTTGTCATTGTCAAGTAATTAATACTATATTTTAGTATCTATAATGAGATATAATGGTGACACATAGGTGTTTAATTAATATAACAAAAGGACAAACTCATAAGGTAAAATATAAGAGTGACAAAATGGTATATTAGGACCATGTTTGTGTGCTCAATTCATGCATGGTAAATTTATGTCAATATTGTCATTGTCAAGTAAATAATAATAGATTTTAGTATCTACAATGGGTAAGAATGATTTTGGAATTCATTTGCATCCTTAAATGAAAATATATTTACTTGTCAATTTTGATAACTTACATCTATTTTAGCCTTCAATGCTAGTAGTTGAAGAAAAAGATATATTTCTACCTTATATTGAAAACCTTAGTCTTTATGGTTAGCTAAAATTGTAGAGGGATGTTATGATAAAAATAAGGATAAGACAACAAAAAAATGAGTGCAAGAGTGGTGGAAAGTTTGGGTCAAAGATAAAACTACCAAACAAATACAAATGATATACCAAAGAAGAAATGAGGAGATTTTTTTGTCATTTAAAAAGTTCCTAAAGCTTTTGGGAACTAAATGCCTCTTATTGGGGAGGCATGATCTAAATTTTGGATCTAGTATGTTGGTTATGTCAATAAATCACTTTGATCGTTCTCATATATGTAAACATGCCACTTGAATCACTTATAAAATCGCCTACACCATTATTTTTATATGTTCACAAGTCAAGAGGCTAATCAAAAATTTACATGGGTTTTAAAATATAGCATCATGTTTTAGGTGATTTGAAAATCATAAATAAGAAGATTTTTGTAGGTCCCTGATAGCACAAAGAGATGTTTTATTAAAGGTAATGAAACCATTAGTCAATGTAGGTGATGGTTTAGATATTTTTAGTTAATGATGGTAGTAAATTTGAAATTATTTATTAATGTAGGCGGTAAATTTAAAAAAAAGTTAATGTAATCAATAGTTATGTAACTAGACCAATGGTTTCACCCTACACAAAATAGTGGTTTTTCCTTACACAAGAGACATGAAAATGAACAGTTTAAAATATTCCCACTTCCCATTATTATTTATTTTATCAATTTTGACAAGTCTCTTTGTTATTGGCTATTTATGGGCTTATATAAAAGTCTAGGGATCAAAAAATTATTGATTTAGTAGTATTTGGGCATGAGTCAAGTTAGTGGTTCTCCATGTCATCAGTATATGTTCTTCTAATAGTGCTTCTGATTGCATTTGTGTTTGAGTTGAGATATATGTAGAGAAAGTGTTTATGTAAGTAAGTGTATTTTAGTCAAATTTTGAACAAGTTTTATTTTGAAAAAAAATCATGAAGTCCATTAATGGAACTATCTTGTAACTAATTAAGAGATAGTGGTGAAAGGAGGTATCCCTTCACTCTTATAAATTTTTCTCACCTTTAGTTTATCCAAGGTAACTTGTGTCTCTCTTATCTTGTTTTTTACTTCATTTTTGACTTTTTAAAACCCTAATTTATATTATACAAACCTAATTATGATATAAACTTGAATGCAATTCATATTTTGAAGTATGAAAATTAATCATAAATCTAAATGTAAACTACTAAGACATAATTGACAAGTCGCATGTGATAAATATGGAAAGTACGAATGATATTAATGTCCTTATCATTTTTATTCATTGAATAACTATGAATAACTTCTAATGGTGGAAAATAAATATAATTAGGAATGTGATTCACTCAAATATGGAACTGACTCAGTGCACATATGGATACTAATATTAGGTTGGGGCATAAACACTAAATCTAGTGATTGAGTTTGATGTTATTTTCCCAAGATGATTTGGTTCTATATGATCATATAGTCAGTTTTTCCTACTTATAAAACCTATGTGTGTGTTATCTTGACACCTAACTATGTGCATAGCTCTAGAAATCCATCTCCTCCTTGAAATCCTATATCTACTTGTGAGGGATAGAAATTTGTTAAAAATTAAGAAGTGTAATGGGTTGAGATGACCCCAAATCACCCCTATTGATTATTGATCTACATATCCAATAATTTTAAGAGGGAAATCAATCCACACACATTTATTACCCTAAATATGAATGTACAATTATGTTCCTTTATTATTAAAATTTACCTAGAATCTAGCTTTTGATTCTTGACAATGTTTGCTCTTGACTTAGCTTGATGTGTTTTAGACTTAGCTGATGATTGCTCCTAGTTAATTATTTTTAAGTTGAGAATAATATGAATTATTTTCTCAATTTGTAGTAGTATATATATTCTTGATATAAAAGTTTGAAGTTCATAATAAGTGTAGGATTTCTTTTTATTTTTATTATTCCATTTGGGTATTTTTTCATTCCACCAACATGCAAGTAAAAAGGACTAACTCATAGTAACAGTCTAATTATAAAAATAAATCATTGTTAGGTGAGGGTCACTAATGTCACCGTCAGGTCAATTTCATCAATGAAACTATCTAAGCCTAAAGTTAGAGTACATAGCTAGGAATGTGGATTGGATGATCTAGAGATGTCTAAGTAAGATATTTAGCTAGTTTGTCATAGACTAAAAGGCTCTTATAGGATATTAACAAAAAAATGGGAGGGTAAAAATCATAGAAAGAATGAAGATGTGAGTTAATGAAAAATATAAGGTGTAAATGTATGCATAATTCATGTGTGGTGAAGTTGGTAGGGTCAGAAGTTACATTTTCAAGTGTCTAATACTAAATTTTACTATCTAAAATTTCCCCCTTTTCTTATAGTATGGAAATGCAATACAAGTACTAGAGTATAATGATAAAATTAAACTTGAGTGTATATAACACACTTTATATTTGGTAGATGGATCCAAATATATAATTTTTATCTATGTAAAACCTATAATAAAAATGTAGTGGTTAATGTACATAGGGGAATACACATATATGAGTGGCCATGTTTCATTGTAACTTTTTGGAGATGACGATTCCTTGTTGAAACATTGGATTACTATGATTCCTTAATAAATCACATAGAGAAATAAGGTGATTTTGACCCAAATTGGTGTTACTATGTAATCCATTTTATTGGGAAAATAAATTCATGAATGTAGAGTAATTCTAACACCATTGAGCATCATTGAACCTCGATTGCACTAACTCAAATAATTGATCTTAAACCTAAATATGTTAAGGTATGAAACATAAGATGTGTTTGATATGGGTAATCATATATTATTTTATCATCACTAAAACTCAACGTATATTACCTCAAAAATCATGAATAAACAATTACATAATTTCTTATACATTTGCATTTTGCACTACCTAGTGTTGTTGTATTTGTTCTTAGAAATAATAAACTATAATGTTTCATGTCAAAAAAGTAAATTTGCATGAATAAGTATCATGTCTTACTAAATATGTGCCAATTTTTCTCTATCATAGTGTATATATTCATCAACAAGCATCATTCCCCATTAGATTTGTTCCAATTGATATAGAGTGATAGGCATCTATATGCTAAATCTAAGAACATGTATCTCAAATTCATATGTATGTGAAAATATTTAATATATTTCCTTGTAAAATGTGTGCACCTATATGGAATATGCACTCAAATCTATTTTAACCTATAATTTATAACTCATGTCTTTTTAAAGTGAGTTCACATGCATGTAATATGCCCCTACAATTTGTATGAATGTGTGAATATTTGTTACATGTCTAAACCAATTTGATATTCAAACCACTCTGACTCTTTAAAATTAATATTTTATACCCAAAATATAACTTATATCTTCATGAATGATTTTATGTATATTACAAGCCCATTAATATGCTCCCATTTTGAGCTGAGGGCTAGAATTTATACACCATTAATCTCAAAAGAAGAATGAATTGTATCATGTCATGTGAAAGATGTAATCATGTATAATCATGTCAAAATGTAGTTAATAAGTCATAATATTTATATATATGTCATCAAAGTATGGATGGAACATATGTAATGTAGGGAATATAAGTGTCATGTCAATATATATGTAGTAATAAGTGTCTAGTAGTAACTATAACTAATATAATAATTTAATAAGACTACATAGTAATGAGTTTCTTGATATTAATCATGGAACCACACATAAAAAGGAGGATTTTGATATGTATCATGGCACCTAAAACTCAAAAATATTGACAAGCTTAATAAACAATCCTAGATTAGTCCACACACACATAAGGCTAAGGGTTGCATATAAAGGGGCATAAAGATGTCACAAAAAACGAGGCTAAGATCTAGATATAATGGGCATAAATATATCACAAAAGATAAGGGGACACAATAAAGGGACATAAATATGTTTCAAAAAATATACAAATTAATTCCACACACACAATGCCAAAGGCCACACAAAATAGATTAGTAATGATTATCTTATCATGTAATAAAATAATAACATCAATGAAGCATATGGAAAGTCAAAACTAGTCTATGTCATTCATATATGTTAGTATCATATATGGTAAAGTATCATATCCATGTAATATTGTGTAAGATATGATTAACTATAAAAATATGTAGAAGTAATCTATATGGTGTATGCATAGGCTAGGATCACCTATATGTTTCCTCTTTATCTCAATGGACTATGACTCGAATAAGGTAAATAAATAGATCTTAGGTATACTTGGATGATCAAGTAAGGACATAAAATATACATACATCTAGTATAGGGTAATCTAAACTCAAATGTTAAGAGAAAATGGTTCCAAACCCTAAGTATGGCATGGGTATAACTCTCACTAGGGATAAATGAAGATAAATGATTGTAACAATGATTTGAAATATGAAATTTAAATCAATTATTTTAAGTGGTAAAATAAAATTAAATTATGGGTAATTGATTCTAAAGAAGGTAAGGTGCAATGGTCAACCAAATGGGGGATTATGAAACTTGAGGTGATAAATGGAAAGCCTAAGCAACTCTATATCTATACCAATCTATTCAATATAATTAATATCATAACCAAGGGTACACACATACATACACAAAGTAATAAACCAATCAAAATCTAATATACTAAGTAAATACATGAAAGAGTGTAGGGATAGCAATACTTACCTTGGGTAGACCCATCAACACTTAAATATCCTCCTTTGGTTTAAGTGTCACTTTGAAAGAGTTATTTTAGGCTGAATACCTCAAATGGTAAGATTAATACCTAGATGTCCTTTGTTATGAGCCAACAATACCTCTCTTATTGAGTTTCAAAGACACTAGAAGACAAGTCCTCCAAGATAAGCTTCTAAACCTCTAAATCTCTCAAATACTACTTAAGGGTATAAATATGAGAAAAATTAAAGTGTATGAATGTGATATATCATTTATGAGTTAAATATGACCTTATATATATGGATATAATACCCTAAACTAATAAAAAAATCTAAGTTGTTGGTATTTACCATATAGGGGGACTTAAAAATATATTGACTTGGCTGATAAAGTTTTGAAAATAGGGGTAGACTCAAATTTATATCAGTCAAACTAATATAGTATAACAAAAGATATGAAGGAAACAAATTATATCAACCTAGCTAATAAAGTAGTTAATATAGGGTGACTAGAAAATTGTATCAACATGGTCAATGTAGTATAAATATAAGGTGATTAAAAATCTAGATAGAAGGAGAGAGAGGAGATAAATCAAGTAATATATGTACAAAATGAAAATTTATATATAAGTTGAAACTTAGATATGGATATCTAGTTTCTTATACTTTAATTTTATTTTATTTTTTATTTTTTGTGTGTGTGTGTAATGGACTCAAAACTATATTTACTTAATTGATAAAGTTTGGAAAATAGAGGTAGACTCAAATTTAGATTAGTCGAGCTGATATAGTATAATAAAAGATATGTAGGAAAAAAATTATATCAGCCTAGCTAATAAATTAGTTAATATAGGCTGATTAGAAAATTGTATCAACATGGTTGATGTAGTATAAATATAAGGTGAATAAAAATCTAGATATAAGGAGAGAGAGGAGAGAGTTAGAGGAGATAAATCAGGTAATATATGTATAAAATGAAAATTTATATAGAAGTTGAAACTTAGATATGGATATATAGTTTCTTATACTTTAATGATATATATATATATATATATATATATATATATATATATATATATATATATATATATATATATATATATATATACTTTCAAAATATTTGAGTGATTTTGGACCTCTAAGAGTTATAATGAAGATTATAGGTATTGGAGGGTCCAAATGGATTTTAAACTTAGATAGATTTCAGGTTTTCATGATGATAGGGAGACATAATAAGAGGTATGAAATTTTTATTAAAGAACACAACTCTCACAAATTACCATGAGTTGATCCCACCCCATTCTCAATGCATCCTTTAAGGTGTGCAATAAAGGATATTGATAAATTGATGAGTCCCTACAAGATAAATCACTAATATATTACAAGGATAAAATTATTACGTGTATACAAATAACTCAACATGGTAATAGGTTTTATAAAGATACAACCTATGATAGTGTGACCTTTGGAATAAGATGCTACTAGCATTGGCATGGCCACTATGTATAGGGGAGCCTAACATCTATGTGTCCATGTATTATATGTATGTCCTACACAAACTACACTCATAGACCATGAAATACATGTGTGTGTAAAAAATGATATGCCATTTATCAAAAACATGATATATAACATATGTAAATAGTGCACTCTAGTAATCATGTCATGCTCAAGTCATGAATTTTTTGTTTCAATTTATTTTTTGATTTATTTTTTACTTTCATATATAAAATTAATGTAGGTGCATGATTTTAATAGGGTTATAATAGGTTTCCCTTATAGTGTAGCCAAATGATAGGAGCTAGTGCATATTCTATCTATGACCATAAATAAGCCTAACCAATTTGGATTGAATTTAACTTTTATTTATTTATCTATATTATTTTTATTCTAATTATCTTTTAATACTAAGTCTCCAACTTAAAATTCAAAATTGTGAATATTTTTTTCATATTCCTTTTTGATACAATCTTGACAAACATTGAGATTTTCAATAGCTTGTATGTGTTTATCATCCAACATTTCTAGTTAATATAGTTTTATTTAACGATATTAATTATCTTTGATAGTATATTTCAACAAGGCATGCAAATATTATATCTATAGATCTAAATATAACACTACTTCTATTCCATCGATAATATAATAAGGCATATCCTTTGTTGGCATATGAACACTTTGCAATATGCCTAGAGTGCATAAATAATATGATTATACCTATATTTACCATGTTTTGAACTATCTTTCTTAATATTTTGGAAATTGTCTTATTTGTCACCTCTAATTTTTTGTTTCATTATGGATTATATACGCTATGACAAACCTTGAATTTGTCACAAAATATCTTAATATTTTAATTTTTAAAAGATGATCCATTATCTATAATAATATTTGATGGTAGTCAAAATTTTGAAATGATATTTGTCATAAAGAATTTATGTATAAATTCTCCTATATATATTTTAGTGGTATGGATTCTACCCATTTCTTGAAATATTTTTTAGTTATAATAATGAACTTTTAACTTTTCCATGATTCTAGATTAATCTTTCCAATTAAGTCAAAGCCCAAAAGAGAAAAAATCCATGGTGAAATAATAGGTTGTAATTATTTTGATGGTGCATGATTGATATTCTTGTGTTTTTGACATTTTAGGAATATTTTTTTGTGTTCTTGGCATTCTTATTCCATTATGGTCTAATAGTAACCTTATCTAAAAATTGTGTATGACCTAGCCTTTCCACTAAATTTTGTTAGCATATTATTGTATTTACCTTAGGTTATTTACTAAGGTAATTTATTTTGGTTAGTTTCCTTAACCACTTTGGTTAAGAGGTTAGTTGTTTATTCGGCCTTTGTTATTTCATGCAAGCCGACATAGGTTAGTTTTATTATACCCGTCTCATGCTTCACGGGTATTTCATTTGTTTGCCTATTTAATAGGCCTTCATGCTTGGTTGAACGTGAATGTGTGCTCTGCTATTCTCAATCTCATTTTCTCTCTGTATTTTGTTTAATCTAATATGGTATCAGAGCCTATGGTTTGTAGAACCTGAGTAAAGGTTTGTGGAAGCCAGAGAGAGGTCGGTGTCTTGCCAGGGAGGAGCTTCAAGCGCCCAGTGGAGAGCCAAGGAGAGAGAAAGCATCACGGAATTTGGAAAACTCAACCAGAAGGTCTGAAAATTGCCAGGAAGCATCAGAAGGCTAAATAAGACCAAAAGGAAGCAAAAACAAGCTGTTTTAGAGGCTCAAAAGCCTCTGTTGAATTTATCTCTGTGCTGGGCGCCGTACGGATTCTGCAAAATCAGAAAAATTCATTTCTTCATCTTTTTCAGCGAAACAAAAGTCTAAATTGTAAGTTAAATCAAAACTAAGACACTGGTGAAAACGGTTTGCAATTTGGTTGAGAAACGGGCTCAGAGTCTTCGCCTGAAGTTTCAGAGGTAGGCCAATTTTCTGATTGGCTGAATTTTTTTATAAAATTTTTAGCCTAAAGTTTTTAATATTTCAATTATTTTTATTTTTTTAATTGAAATAAATCAAAACTTTAGCCAATAAGGGTTATTGGGGACCTACCGCTGACTAATAATCACGGAAGCGTCTGGAAAGCTAAAAATTTTACCGTTTTCTGGGTTTTTTATCTGGTTGTCAACGGAGAAAGAATTTTTAAAATCGGAATTGTAGTTTTCCCGATTTAATTGTTTCAGTGGTAGATTTTTTGTGATCTTACAAACGGTATTGAGTTTATTGCCAAAAACCGGATAAGGTTGTTCAGTGTCAATATAGAATCAGTGTGTAGAAGGAATTTTTTTTTTTTTTTTTTTTTTTTTTTTTTTTTTAAAAAGTCATTATAGTTTTTCCGATTTTATCATTTTCGTGAAAAACTAGGTAAAATGGCTAGTATTCAACACCTGTTACTACCAGATTCTCAAAAATTGACTGGCAAGAACTTTAGTTTGTGGAGTCACAAGGTTTTGACAATATGTGAATATCTGAATATTGATCAAATAGTGCTCGGTAAAGAGCAAAGGCCTGCCACTGCTACCAATGACTATGATAAACGTCATCGTGAGGCTCTCATGTTGTTAAAATTGTCAGTAGCAGATAATCTAATCTCAGAGGTCAAAAATGGGACTATAGCATCAGATTTATGGAAAACTTTATCTTCAAAATATCAGGCTTTTGAAGCCGATAGAGTGTTGTATTTAAAGAATTTGTTGTTTTCCACTAAGATGCAGGAAGGTGGCTCCATTTCTGAGTTTTTATTGCAGATCAAGGACATCAGTGACCAGTTGAAAGCAGTGCAGAAACCTGTTGATGAGCAAGATTTGATTGCTCTTGTTATGCAAAATCTTCCACCATCATTTGAGTCATTTGTGGAGTCCTTGCACATGATTGTTGAGATGCAGACTTTGGATTTTGAAACATTGTCTACATTGCTATTGCAAAAGGAGAGACGACAGGAGCATGCAGTGTTGTCTACATCCACTTCCACAGAGAGTGCATTCTTTATTAAGGAAAAGGGTAAGCAGTCTGGTAAAAATAGCTATCCATCAGAATCTTCACAAGTAAGTGGTAATAAGAGATCTAAATGGAAATGTTTACTGTAAGAAACCTGGTCACCTTAAGAAAGATTGTAGGAAAAGACAACATGATATGGCTAACCCCAGAAAGAAAGCTCATCATGCGAATGTAGCTGAAGGTGAAGGCGAGGAATCACCAGATTTTGCTTTCATGGCTTCCAGTGGTAATTCTGTGGTGGATCAAGCTTGGTACTTTGATTCAGGGGCATCTCGCCATTATACATGCCATAAGGACTGGTATGTGGATTTTGTTGAAGATAACAGTAGTAATGAATCTATATCTTTAGGAGATGGTACAACATATTTTGTGAAAGGATTTGGTAATGTTCATATAAGTTTTAATGGTACAGTAAATTATACTTTCAAGAATGTTAGGTATGTACCGGATATGAACAAAAATCTTCTTTCAATCAGTGAGATCACCTCAAAATCTGATTTTGTTGTAAAATTTCAAGAACAACAATGTTTAGTCACCACTAAAGATAACAAGATTATTGCTGTTGGGATCAGTGAGAAAGGCTTGTATAAGCTTGCAGATCCAATCAAAGCAAAAGAAAGTGCACTTGCAGCAGTTGATAGCACAAGTTCACTATGGCATGAAAGGTATGGGCATTTGAATTTTCAGTATTTGACTACATTGAGTAAGACTAAGATGGTTAAGGGGATTCCTTCTATTCGGCATAGTCATCATGTATGTACTGGATGTCAGTTGGGGAAGCAAGTTAGACATTCATTTGATGTTGGTAAAGCTTCGAGAGCAAACGGAGTATTGGATTTGGTACATGCGGATTTGCATGGTCCAATGCAGACACCTACCCCTTCTGGTGCCCGTTATTTCCTGTTACTGGTTGATGATTTCTCTAGGAAAAAGTGGGTATACTTTCTAGTAAAGAAATCTGATTGTTTTTCTAACTTTCTTACTTGGAAAGCTATGGTTGAAAAACAGGCAGGACGACCAGTGAAATCTCTTAGAACGGATAATGGGGGTGAGTTCATCTCAAAACAGTTTAAAGAGTTTTGTGCCACTGAAGGCATACACAGACAATACACTACACCTTACACTCCACAGCAAAATGGAGTTGTGGAAAGGCGTAATAGGACGGTGATGGACATGGCTCGTTGTATGGTCCAAAGCAGAAATGTCCCATACAGGTATTGGACAGAGGCAGTGAATACAGCAGTATACATCCTCAACAGAAGTCCTACAAAAGCTTTGGAGAATTTGACTCCAGAGGAGGCTTGGTCAAGTCGAACTCCAGATGTAAGTGATTTCAGAATTTTTGGTTGTGTAGCTTTTGCAGTTATTCCTAGTCAAAAGAGAAAAAATTTGGATGCAAAAAGCAAAACATACATGTTTGTTGGATACAGTGATCAGTCAAAGGCCTACAGATTACTTGATGTTTCTACTAACAAAGTTGTGGTAAATAGAGATGTCATAGTAAATGAACAAATGCCATACTTCACAGCAACTGGTCAAGTTTCAGATATTGAGTCATTGTTATCTAATGATTCCATTATTAGTCATAATGTGAAAAATGAGCAGGATTCTTGTTCATCAGTAGAATCACATTCCAGGGAGGGAATTGATACAGGTCATTGTGAGGTTCCAGCATCACAACCAAAGAAGCCAAAGTGGTATACTACCACAATTGAAGCACTAAAAGAAGGAGACTTGCCACAAGGTGTGGAAGGTAGAAGACTGAGATCGGGAAAACAGTTTGGTAATAGAGGTGAGCATGTTAATCTTGCTCTAACAACTGATGTTTCACAAGTATTTGAGCCTAATTCTTTTTCAGAGGCCAAAGGGAAGTCTGAGTGGGAATCAGCTATGCAATTGGAATATGATTCCTTGATGAAAAATAATACTTGGAAGTTGATGGAACTACCACCAGGGAAGAAATCCATTGGTTGTAAGTGGATTTATAAGGTAAAATACAAAGCAGATGGTTCCTTGGACAAACATAAAGCCAGACTTGTTGCAAAAGGTTATGCACAAGAGGAAGGGGTTGATTATGAGGAGAATTTTGCTCCAACCACCAAGATGGTAACTTTTCATTTGATTATTGCTATTGCTGCTCAGTTTGGATGGCAGGTGCACCAAATGGATGTAAAGAGTGCTTTCTTGAATGGAGATCTAGAGGAGGAAGTCTACATGGTTCAGCCACAGGGTTTTCAGGTTCCTGGTAAGGAACATCTTGTTTGCAGGTTGATCAAGTCCTTGTATGGACTTAAGCAGGCTCCTTGAGCTTGGTATACAAAAATAGACTCATATCTTAGGGAGTCAGGTTTCAAAAGGTGTAACTCGGAACCAACTCTCTATGTAAAGGTGTCTGGTGATGATATCTTGATTCTCATTATATATGTTGATGATATAGCCATCACTGGGAGTAGTACTAGTCTCATTCAACAAATGAAAGCTGATGTTTGTTGTACTTTTGACATGACAAACTTAGGACTACTAAAATACTGTTTAGGTGTTGAGTTTTGTCAAAGTGGTAATACTATATTTGTGTCACAGAATAAGTATGCCAGTTCATTGCTAGAAAGGTTTAGAATGATGGATTGTAATCCAACTCACACACCTATGGAAACAGGAGCTAAAATTTCAACAAACACTGATTCACCTCCGGTCAATGAAACAGTGTATCGGCAGCTAGTGGGTAGTCTCATTTACCTCACTACCACTAGACTGGATATTTGTTTTGCAGTGAGTTTTCTATCTTGCTTCATGTCTAAACCACAGGAAGTCCATTGGTTAGCTACAAAATGAGTATTAAGATATGTCAAAGGTACTCTTGACTTTGGCATACTATATAAGAAGTTTGTAGATTTTGAACTTTCAGGATATTCTGATTCTGATTGGGCAGGTTCAGTCGATTCAAGAAAATCTACAACAGGGTATGTTTTCACTTTTGGTTCAGGAGTTTTCTCATGGCAGAGCAAACTACAAACTACAATAGCATTATCTTCAACAGAAGCAGAGTATAAAGCTGTGGTTAGTGCAGGTTGTGAAACCATGTGGATAAAGAATATTTTAAAGGATCTTCAGTTTGAGTCATCAAAGCCTACTCCAATTTTTTGTGACAACCAAAGTGTTTTGAAGATGGTGAAGAATCCAGTATTTCATGCTAGGACCAAACACATTGAGGTTCACCATCATTACATCCGACAGTTGGTTACAAATGAAGACATCAGTCTCTTCTACTGCCCCACTGCAGAGCAGCCAGCTGATATAATGACCAAACCACTTGGTACAGACAAGTTCATAAAATTTAGAGATAAACTTGGTCTTGTTTCTGGTTTAGTCATTAAGGGAGGGTGTTAGCATATTATTGTATTTACCTTAGGTTATTTACTAAGGTAATTTATTTTGGTTAGTTTCCTTAACCACTTTGGTTAAGAGGTTAGTTGTTTATTCGGCCTTTGTTATTTCATGCAAGCCGACATAGGTTAGTTTTATTATACCCGTCTCATGCTTCACGGGTATTTCATTTGTTTGCCTATTTAATAGGCCTTCATGCTTGGTTGAACGTGAATGTGTGCTCTGCTATTCTCAATCTCATTTTCTCTCTGTATTTTGTTTAATCTAATAAATTTCCAACCACATTCATTATCGTTTACTTTGAATAAAACTATTTTAGCTTCTTCATTACTAATACATTATAGTATTTGTTAATCAAATGAATTTTTGAACAAATACCCTCCAATTAAAACATAATAAATCACTTCAAATTATAGTATTATTTTATGATTTCATATAACATTTTCTAGAATAACATCTCTATATAAAAATATATACATGTCATTATACCATTTTGAATTTGTTGCACTACAAGTAACTATTATCACGTCTATATATAATATAGTAAATGATGAATTTCATTATTTTTATATGTTAAATATTACATGAACATCACTAATGTCAATGGGAATTATAGAAACTACACTAGCCATGGAATTAACATGTTGATTATGTTTGTGAGTTATGCTCTCTATTTTTTTGGGTTTTGGTTGAATCTGTGAACTAAAAAAGAGGGTTTTGATAGGAACCCACACCCTATTACAAGATCTTAAGGAAATAAGCATGGACACCCAAAAATATTCATAACATTAAATAGGTCTACTCAATAGTATACCACCTTTAGACAAGTGTATTTTTTATCAAAGCATCACTTATTTGACACTTAACCTTTATAAAAATTATAGAATAAACAAAACTTATAACTCTTGATGTATGTTATCTATTTAAAAAGGATCAAACTGTGACTTTAATTATTGTACTAATTATTTTCATGATCTTAATTTTTCTTTTTTTATTTATAAATGTGTGAAACTTGATTAATAATTTATTTAATAATCCCCAAATACCCATAGTGATTTTATTTTTAGTGTGTGTGAAGCACATAATAATAGTATGAATGCCTTGTATTATACCATATGTTATTTATACATGGAAACCCCAAGCAATATGTGAATGGCATAGGTTGAGCCTAAATACTAATGCAAACTATGCTACCTCTAGCATGCATGACATATTTTTATCTATCAAAATACATAGTCCAAGTATCATCATCGATGTGATGTGAAGTGAAGATATCACAAAAAATCCTTATTAACTGGTAATGTCTCCACTAATGGGTTTTCATCCAATTGATATATTATAACTTGTCCTTTTACATATTTTTTAGATATAAATTTTAAAATTTATTCCATGAGTAGCATAGCACATTTAGCTATGCATCTTGATAAATATGATTTTTTAATTAGAAACCTGAATGAATCCACTTTTTTGATAACTTGTGTCCCATTGTTAAGCATATAGTGTCATAGTTTTTGTGAAGCAAATATAAGGATGAGACATAAATTTTCCATAACATTGTAGTTCCATTCATATTCAACCAATGTGTGACTAATCTAATCAACTATTTTACCTTTGAGCATCATCATCATATTATGCCAATAAAGCCCCTAAGGTGTGATATGTGCTAACAATATAGAATATAAAACACCTATCTAGTGTTAGAGGATGAGAATAGGTAGATTAAGTCATTATTCCTTTATGGAATCAAAAACATTATTAAGTTTTATCCCATTCAAATTTGATATCTTTCTTTAATAGGTGTGTGAAAGATTTCATTTAAACTACTAACTATGATACAAAATGTATGATAGCATGAATATTTCCTTGCAGATAACATAACTATTTCAATCCTTTCAGTGGTGTCAATTCTATAATATATTTGATCTTTTTTGATTGATTTATATACCTATTTTAAATATGATATAACCCAATATTTTTCCATAATATACCTTGAATACACATTGTTGTGTATTTAGGTGTACATTATATTTGCATAAACATTTGAATATTCATCATAAATATATGAAATTATCCTATAAATTTTTATATTTTAATAGAAAAGAATCAACTTAATCTTCAATAATTTTGTGTATGTAATCATGAAATATATGTGTCATAGTTGTCTGATAAGTGTTTCCAACATTTTTTAATTATAAGAGCATGGCTACATAATAAAAAATTCCCCGTTGTCTAGTAAATTACTTTTTTTCTTAATCTTCAGGTTTAATCTTGATTTGGTTGTGTCCAAAAAATCCATCCATAAATGATAACATCTCATATCCAATTATATAATCAATAATCATGTCAATATTTGGTAATGTGAAAACATCCTTGTGATAATATTTGTTTAAATATTGATAGTTTATACAACACCAAATTTGTCCATTAGGCTTCACAACTAGTACCATATTAGAAACCCATTTTATATAATCAATGGATTGAATAAACCCTGCATCTATTAACCTATGGATTTAATCCTTAACTAGCAATTCCAATTTAGGATGCATTTTTTTAATATTTTATTTAAGTTAATTTCCATCTAGGTACAACACTATGTTATGTAATGCAATTTTAGGATTAAACCTTGTCAAATCTGAATAATCCCACATAAATAATTTTGGGTAATCATGTAAACTTTACAAAATATTTACCTTCATCCTCTTGTAATATGGCTTCTAGGATTACTAGTCTTGGATCTTTATCTAGTCCTAAACTAAAATATTTTTTCTATTAATTAATCAAACACAATCTATATTTGACATATGGTGCATTAGGGATGGTAGTTATGTCATATACTTGGGTATGAATATTAGGCCCTTTTCTATCTCTAAAAGATACATGGGAATTAGTTGTGTGAGAAAATATATTCTTATGATATATGGAATGAATATCCTTATATGCCCCCAAGTATTTAAAAAGAGACTAGACTATATCATCAATTAGATCAAGTGTTTATACATGATGAACATCTTATGCAATATTTGGTTTTACTTTGAAAAAATGTCGATATATAGCAAGTTATATAGTTGGTATGTCTTTACTGATTAGTGTTCCTTTTATTTATCCAATACCTTGTATTTTATGATTGAATATAGTAATAGTGTGTATAATTCCTTGTGCATTCTTACTCAATCCTTATCTTTTGAATCCTATATTTTGTAAATATTTGAGGCCAAAACCATATTAGCTTAAATTTATCAATGGTGAAGATGAATTAAATGTTAGTATTGAGGCATCACTTCATCGAATAACATATTTTCATACTTAATATGATATTTTCATATTAGGTATCTAATTATCTCTAGGTTAAATCATTATATAATATTTGAAAATTCATTAATCCAAATGGCATGTGTTTGTGTGTCCTTGATAACTAAACTTAAGGAATGCATGAAAATTATAAGGTAATGCATTCATGTCATGAATACATGGTCTTCCCAGAAGTTTTTTTTAGTTTATATCATCATGGATAACTTGAAAAACTATATGAATTTTTATTGTATGCATGGTTATATTCAGTGTTTTTTGTCCTAGTACCTTTCATGATGCATTATCAAATCCATGAATGTTGATATCTGAATAAATAATATATTTTTCCTCAATACCAATTAAATTTAGGAAGGATATATATTACACACATTCATACACACACATAATCCTAATTTATTTTTCATTAATACACTTTGGACTACCTTATTTGCACTTATAATTGAACATACAATGGGAGATGTTCACATATAATGTGTTTATGGGGTAAGTTATCTTTTTCAATATAATCACTTTCCTTCATCCATAATTATGTATTAATTATTGAGTAAACATAATTTGGTTTTACATAAGGTGGAACCCCTTAGTGGATAGATTTCAAAAAAATCTATCTGGATAGAAAATAATAGTCATAACCCAAGCTAGAAAATTTATGCTCATTAAGAGTGGTCTTCAAAATTTTCCTAGTATATCTCATGTTCTTGTTCAAAATTCCCAAGGTTTTTGTTGATAAATTATAAAAATTCAAAATATTTTATGGATGGGTTTGGAGCACAATCATATCTTCCCACCAATTTCTTGGGAAAAGATTTGTCTCCCTAAATAATTTGGTGGGCTAGGACTGAAAAGGTTGAAAGTAATAAACACAACTATAGTAGAAAAACAAGGTTGTATATTTTTTAAGTATACTAACCATTGGAAAACCATATTGAGAGTGAATTATTTAATTTATAGATATGATTTCACCTTTTTCTTTGAAGAACATTTTATCATAGGTTCCTACTTCTTGAATTTTTTAGTCAAGACTAGAGACCTTATTCTTAGAGGTTATAAATGGAAGATTTGGGATGGAAATAGAGTTATATTTTAGGAATATCCATGGATATTACATAAATATTTGAGTGTCCTAGAACTATCACATCATATCAAAATTCATCTTCAAAGATCTTATGGAATTTTTATGCCTAATTATATCTAGATGAGGGAATTAGGAAATGAAACCATCTTAGGGTTGATAATATTGATGAAGACTCTAATTCCATCATTTTAGATCCAAATATCCTCATTATAGGGCTACATAATCCTCATATTGATAAATAATATGGTATGTTATGGTTGAACTCTTTTTATGGACATTAAAGAGTCAAATTGGGTTACAACAAGTTGATCAACCCTATCCAATAAGGTGTACCCTATACTAAATTATGGAACAAAGACTTGATTCCTAAAGTTAACATTTTTTCAGTTGATTTTTCAAAACAAAATTATAAAATTGGATAATTTGTAGAAGAGAGGTCTTATTTTGGTTAATAGGTACCCCTTGTATGAAAGGGGGAATGAACATGTTGTTCAACTTATGGTAGGATGCACCTTTTATTTCAATGTGTGGGGTATTTTATTAGAGATATTTAAAATTTCCTAGACCCAACCTTTCTCTTTATTTACATTACATATTTAATGGACAACTCCCTTCAAGAATAAATATTTTCAAAGTTTATGGCAAATGAATCTTCCTCACTTGTTTTGTGGAATATAGAAAGAGAGGAATGATAGAATTTTTATGGGATTTAAGAGTTATAGAATAAGTATTGCTAAAAATATTATTGATCTTATCCAAGATAATTTCAAGAACAAGAAACCCAATAAAAAGAAATATTTTTCTGATGAGGAATCATCCATTCCTAGGAAGTGGATTCTCAACTTGGAAGACAAACATGTTTTGGATCCCAAGGTTGAGCTTAGGAAAAGTGTTAGGTGGCAAACATCTTCTCCTATTTTCGTGAAATTAAATTTTGACAGTGCTTCCAAATGAAATATTAGTGCTAGAGATGGGGGTGAATCCTTCAAAATGAAAAGGGGGAGTTTTTGGTAGTATATGATGATAATATGAGAAACCAATCCAATCATTTTGTTAAAGCTATGGTAGTTATTTGGGGTCTACAACTAGCTAGAGAAGTTGGTGTCTATTATTTGTTTATTGAAAGAGATTCACTTGATATCATTAACTACCTTTCCAAGAAGAATGTAACCAACTATGTAATTAGTCATATGATGGAGGAAGCTATGATTATCATTTATTCCTTCTATAATGTTTACCTTTATCATGTGTAAAGATAAGGAAATTAGATAGATCATTATTTCTTAATTGTGGGAGTTCTCTCTCAAAATTTTAAGTTTGGCTTAGGAAAGAGGACATATCTAATGATTTTTCTTAGAAAATTGTGAATTAAATCCTAAATATGGTTCTTTAATAGTGTTAAGCATCACTATATCAAAGGATTCATCCCTAGTCATATTGATTGCATGAAGGTTGTGTTGTTTTGATATGTTATCATTATTAGTCTAGCTTGGATCATATTAATTATGATTTTGCATCTAACTATAGAACTACATGCCAAGATATTGTAATATCTTATTTTCACATAATGTTTATCATGGTTTGGAATGATGAAGAATATAAGGTGAGTGTGATTAGTATTAACTATAGATACTATAATCCTTTTTAGTTACAAAGATATATTGAAAACTATTTTGGGGAGATTTTTGGTGTCACAATCATGGGTGGAAATTTGCTTAGAATTGAACCTTCCTCAGTTAAGGAATTAATGATGTGAAGGTTTTGGTAATTATTCATGTATGAGGATTTTATACATTCATTTAGAGGATCAAAGGACATGAGCAACATGTTTCGAAGAGATTCACTATCAAATAAAAGGAGAGATGATTGAAGAGATGATTGCTTAGGTGACTGGTTTAAATACTGAAGATTTCAAATATGAAAAATATATAAAATATTATAAAGGTGATAAGGATAATTTTCTTTTGAATAATAAGGATCTCACTGAGTATCAAGGAAGATACCATAGAGAGGATTTCCCTTGGCCCTATGACAAGGTTACTAGGTAAATTATGAGATACATCACGCTTGAAGGTAGGTATATGGTGGTTTATTTTTATCATTTAACATTCCTTAATTACTTTATACATAATTTCCCAATAATTTTAAATTTTTACATCCTTCACTCCTTGAAAAATTTGATTATGAATGTCAAGAAGGGTAAGAAGAAATTGCCATTACATCATGTAGTAATTTTTCTGATCTACACATATCTTCAATATATCAATAGAGTCCATTCCTAATTACCCTCTTTTGTATATTCCCATCCCAAGGATCTTATAAACTATAATAGAACCCTAAGAAGCTCATCTAAAGGCAAATAAGTTGATAAGGAGGTAGAGAAACATGGTGTATAACACAAGGAACATTTCTAAGAAGGGATCCATTAAGACATGTTTTAATTTAACCATGGACACTAATGATAAGATTCAAGAGTTTGTGTAATTTTTTCATCTTCTCAAGGATGGTATAGGGGATCAGCCAAAAATTCCCATCACCAAAGTTGATAATATAAATAAGTGTAAAAGTGGTGGATATCTTCAGACCAGTGTTAATAAGTGAAAGGAACATATCAAGTTGGAAGTGTTGACTAAGGAGATGGAACTACACAAATATTACATACTTGGTTTATTAAGGACCATGATAGGCTAAAATACTCTATCAAGAATCTCAACCAGGAAGGAGGCATGTGGTGCTCTAAAGCAGAGTTGGAAGAGGTTAACACCCAGGTGAAAAGATTCAAAGACAAAATTAATGGCTTGGAGAAAACAAAATTATTAAATAAAATTTAGGGTTTCTCATGGAGTTTATCAAAGTGGCTATGAAATTTTTTATTACCAGTATGGATGGACTCACATAATTTTTTAAGAGGAAACATGAAAAAAAAAGGACCTAGTAATGAAGGTAAGAAGGCCAAGGAAGAAATAAAGGAAATGGAAATTGACTTTGTATCAAAGACTTATTCATATGGAAAAAGCCATGAAGACATTTTTTTATAATTGGAAAGAAGAATTTGGGGTAAGTAAGACTGATTGACTTTCACCTTTTTTTTATATTTCTTTGGTGTTACTTTTCTCTTGTCTTGTTTTGTCTAGTTTTCTAATGTTTTGGGCAAGTTCTTATGTTTTATCTAGATCTCATGGTCAAACATACATGCTCTTTGTAAATGGTAAGGTCTAAGGTCCATTTTTAAAACCCCACTTTACCAATAATAAAAAACATAATGTGGTTCTACATCAATTGGTAAAAATTTATCATGTAATTCCACATAAAGGATATCTTTGTAAACAGGTATCATTTGAAGTAATTCTAGTAGATAAAGTGATGTGTGCATTCTCTAACTAATCAATGGTGTCATACCATTTGGTTATATTTATGGTATGTGGATGATTTTGAGGAGATAATTTATAATGCCTATTATTTAGTAATATAATATGGATCACCTTACCCCTTTATGTTATAACATCATGGACAATTGAATCTAGTATAAGCTAAGAGTGAATACTAGAGGCTAAATGGTAATTGTTAATAGTATGAAATATGGGAGGAGGAAGAGAATTAATCATTCATACTTTTTTTATTATATTATTTATTAGATTTATTTTAATATTAAAACATTTTAAATTTGAATAAACTTTTTTATAATTTATTTTAAATCTATTATTGTACATTTCTTTGAGCCATTTAATTACATAGTTAATCCAAATCAAAATAGAAAAATATGAAATAATTACAATCTCACTTGAGTTAAAACATATAATATATAATTAATCCATTGTACATATGTGTAATTTATAATATTATGAAAAATTAAAAATCAAGTCTAAAAATGAAACCCTAAGGCAGAAATTTGAAAGCCCTAAAAGGATGAAAACATAAGGGATACCTAGAGTTTGATACATTTTTATCAATATTTATGTTCACTAATATGTTTTACCCTAATTTAAATTTTGAAATCCTAATTAAGATATAAACTTGAAACTAATTAAAATTTTAAAATATGAAAATTAAGCATAAATTTGAATGTAAAC